>VZTO01003749.1:6757-35072 GCA_013400615.1 Syrrhaptes paradoxus
GAGATGAGAGAATGCAACACCCGCAAGGCCATGAGATAAAGGAGACTCCTCGGACCCCTAAAGGACTCTTTAGCTAATTATAATAAGAAGCGGGGCTGGGAAATGAATATGAATGAATGTATTGTGAAACTTAATGGATATGCAACATTTCCGGGAATAAATAGGGGACAGGTTTTGTGGAAAGGCGCACCTGTTGGTAGAGCGGATGGTCCCCTCATGCCCAGTGCTGTTTGCTTATTCTCCACCTATGAAAATCTTAACTTTTTTTTTTATAGCTGCGAAAGTGTCTTCGTTGATAACATAGGGCAATGGGGGCAATGGGTGCTGGTCCTTCTAATTCAGACAAAATCAAAGTTTTCAGCAGGGGGGGTTGCAGGCTGGCTGCTGAGGCCCAGGTCTATGCACTTTTCTCCCCACGGTCAGTGGGATCATGCATCATGCATCCCCAACACAAAGTGTAGGTCCATAAGGGACTGGTAATGTTCGGCCCTGCGGTATCTAACAATATTCCTGGACCTAATGATAATGATTGAGTTTCATCTAGGGCAAGGTGGAGCTGGTTGGCTCTGGCTGTTGGGATCCATGCTAGCCAAGTCCATAGTTTAGCTTGGTAGCTCTCCCCTAGACTTCTTAACTCTAGGGCAGTAAAGCAGAGGGAGGCAGGTTTTGTGCCCCCACAGGTGTGCTCTGTTGTTACTGGTGCCAGGAAGGCAGGGGGCAGGGAATCATCCTCACTATCACCTGGCCCTGAGGGGAGGGGATGTGGGTCTGCTTCTTTCCAGATATCCCCCATCCCAATCATCATCACCCATGGCACAATAGATTTTAACCAGGTCTACTGCAGCAGCTTCCAACAACCTCCTCCTGCGCCCTTCAGCTTCTGCAATGATCTGGAGCTGAAGTTTTGACTCAAGCAGACTATTTAGCATTTCTAACTGCTTACACTTTACTTCCCAAGTATCCTTTCCATTATCCTTTTCCTTGTTTTGCTTTTTCAGCTGTACGTTTTGCCCTTCTAACTCATCAGTTGTATCCATTGCTGCCCTATGACCACTGCCTAGTACCCAGCACACAGCATCTTTCCCTTTTCCTTTAACTTACCAAAGCCCGCCATCTGGCAAACTCCTGCCAAATACAATCAGCATCTGTGCAATGGCTCTCAACCCAGGACAAATCCCACTTGGGATTTTGCCATCCCTCTTTTTCAAATTCTTCTCCCAGTTGTTGCCAGTCAGTGTCTAGTTTTCCATGGCACAGACAAACAGACAGAGACACACAGAAAATATCTTTACACTCACCAAACCAATTGCCTCAACAGGCCCAGCAAAGGAGCTTGTGCTTGCCAACAGAGAGGGTGACAGGGCGATCCCTCTTCTGACACCGATAAAATGTCATGTTCTCTTTGTCTCTCTCAAATTTACGGAAAACCGCCAGACAAAAAATGATGACTGCAGGAGACAGCAATTCGCAGGTGATCATGGCTGCATAATGGCTCTTCAGCTCTTTCTGGCCACCTGTCCTGCTTGCCTGGTGCTGCTTTGACTTAGTCCTGCTGCTCCCAGCGTACATCAGCCCTTAGCATGAGCTGGGTTAGCTAAAATCTGAGCAGGAGTTGAATGTACAGTCACAAAAAGCCCAGGGCCTCAACAAAAAATAAAAAGAAGAAAGCAAGGGGTTGTTAATAAGATTATGTAAACCGATATGTAATTTCTCATTTAAGCTCATTTCTCCTTTGCAACAAAATGAAATCACAATTGTGAGATAGTATCATACTGTAAAGAACAGAAAACATGGCTGTCTCTTTTGAAAGCATCTCTTTTGCTAACTCCCGAGGATCAGCTTAGTAAAGCATCCTTTTTATCTGTATGCATCCTTCTTAACACTGGGGAGCAATGCTGTTCCCATGGGCTCACTGGAGAGGCAGCTAGGACACTGCTTTCCAGCAGCAGATCTCTGGCTGAGCTTTGTGTCTTCTGCTTTCTCAGATGATAGATGCCCAAGCTTTCTCGGTGTCAGCTAACAGATTTCTGTGCCCCACCCCCTACTCAACCTTCCCAGCTACAAGAGATGCTAGAAACCCAGGGGTTTAATGCTGGCTAATTCTTACACCAGATTTTCTCTGGTGAGCAGGTACCTGGGCAAGGCCTTTGCCTGAACAATCTAACAGGTAATCTGTAACATGGTAGAGCTGTTACCCTTTTAAACTGCCATTTACAAGTTCAGGCAACTATGTGTTTTCTTCTAATCCCATAACACAGTGCCACTGCCTGGTATGGACGGGGTGATAAGAATATTATTTCATAGAATCATAGAATCATTGAATGGTTAGGGCTGGAAAGGACCTTAGAGATCATCTAGTTCCAACCCCCTGGCCATGGGCAGGGACACCTTCCACTAGACCAGGTTGCTCAAAGCCTCATCCAGCCTGGCCTTGAACACCTCCAGGGATGGGGCATCCACAACTTCCCTGGGCAACCTGTTTAAGTGTCTCACCACCCTCACAGAAAAGAATTTCTTTCTAACATCTAATCTAAATGTGCCTCTTCCAATTTGAATCTATTACCCCTCATCCTGTCACTACATGTCCTTTTAAAAAGTCCCTCCTCATCTCTCATGTAGGCCTCCTTCAGGTACTGGAAGGCTGCTATTTCATGGAATTGTTCTCATACATGTGCCCACAGCTTGGTCTAATGACAGTTACACACTGTAAAATAATCCCTCGCCTCATCGACAAATCTCTCTTCTGTCCACCATTAAGTCTCCTTTATAATTCCATTTTTTGCCATGCTGACAACAATACAGCTATTGCAAGTGTATGGAAATTGTAAAAAACTTGCCTATTATTTTTCCTAGTCACCTTTCTCATTGTCTCTCCTTCAGTTGCTAATGCCTTGAAGAAGAGATCATCCTTGCTTAGTGCCTGGATTTAGAGGGAGCTACAGTAAATAAAAAAATATATGCTAGATTCTATTTTCACTACAAAAATAAAGAGCCATGTTATAACCTGATTTGATGTGATTATACTGTAAATAGGTCATAAACAGTCACAGGGAAAATAACCCACAGTATTCACACCATTGAGGGACTGTGTAGTGGCAATCACTGTTGTTCCCTGCTGTTCAAAATATTTTCCAAGAATCCCCAAAACTGCATTGGCAGCAGAATGTGGCCCAATTCGAGGGCTTTAATGCTACTGCTAAGTAGAAATGCTTTTTCTCCTAGAAATTTTCAGTGAAATAGCCTCTATTTTGCAAAAAAAATAATAGCTTTTCACTGCAAAAGCACTAGGAAAAGGCAGAGACCAGCAAAAATATTTCTGACTAGTCTGTCCCATGTTTTAAAAAAATCAGTCCAAATAAGGAAAAAGTACTAATGTTAAATTTCAAAAACAGACATTTTCTATCCGAAGATGCCAAAGAATTTTTTCAGTGTTGGTTGCTACAGTCAATAGGGAACATAACCTACACTTTATGCATGGGGAAACAGGGACAGAAATTTGTCTTCAGCTGTGTTTTCCCCTTTTCCCCAAGAATTGTTACACTTTGCTTGCTACACAGACAAATGGTGTTTTAAACCGGTGTTTTAGTTTACCTTTAAGACCACAAATTTCATCACAGAGAACATGGCCACCTCTGCCTATCGTAACACTACAAAAGAGCTCTGCCTGAGATCCGTTTCTGACCTTGATGCAGGGAGATGCTGCACTTTTCCTGCCCTTCGTGGAGAGGGTATTTTTCATCTGATATCCATGCTCAACACTTTCAAATATTTCCCCTTCATGACTTTTTATTTCTCAGCATCCTTTGAGCTTAGTAATAGCTAAGGATATAGCTATTCACTGTTACTCCATTAGTATCCAGAGGTCTTAACTAGCACCAGGACCCTGTTGCAGTACGTAGTGCACACAGCACAATTCAAGATGTTCTCACCCTAAAAGACTTACAAATTAAATGAATGAAACAGACCCAGGCTGGGAGAAAGAGATTGCATCTGTCAGTGTATTTGAGACACAGAAACTGAGCCCAGCGTCATACAGGAATACTGCAGCAGAGGAAGTCTGCGGAAAATTTCAAAAGATGAGGCTAAATTCATCTCACTAACAAAGTCGTTCTTCCCAAGAAATCACTCAGCTCTATGCGGCACAATTAAATACTCGCTGGCCTCCAGAGAGCACAACCACGACTTTCTAAACTGGTGATTAAGGCATTCACCTGAGAGGGACAGACATATGTTTCAGGCCTTTTCATGGACAATATGTGATATGAAAGGGTTAAGTGTTCATCAATGCAGGCTTTTCTGCCCCCAAGTCACTGTTCCTGAGTGCTAGTCTACAAAGTTGTGCTTCTCTTTCTGGTCCAAAGAATACTTAAATAATCATTTCAAAAGGATACAGTAGATGTGAGAGTCTTTCACTCCAGAATAACCAACAACACAGGGAAACAGCCTGCTGCATCATCCACTACAGATTCAGGTTCTCTCGGTGAGTTAAAGTACTATCTCCTATCTCCTAAGGTGGCCTGAACACTGAGCTACTGTGTTGAACAAGAACACTGGCTGCTTTTTGTTATCTGTTGTTTATGGGCTGTGTCTTGTCTGTGGATAAGGGTTGGTGTAAGAGCTGAAGGTAAAGTTCGGCCCATGCTAGAAAGATGTGCTTCACTCTAGTTTCATGCTTATGACTAATCCAGTATGATTGCAGACTGGTACCACTCGGCGGTCCCATATCCCTCACCGTGCCATCCCCGCCCTCCAGGCAGCACACTGACATCACATTGCTGACATCAGACCTAGCAATGACCTGAGTATAGGGTTTGTCAGTCAGATCAACTTGCTGATTTGACAGAAAATTAATCTTTCTTCAGAGGTGGGGAGGTGGTGTTAATGACTAGACTGTGGCCACTCAAATCGCTGTCTCCATGATAAAGGTGTCAGCGGGGCTCTATCTCAGTGAGAATCCTCAAATATACCAGCATAAAACTCTACCTTAAGACTGGAGGAAACCCAGTCTTAGGCATTTCTTATTTATTTTCTGAAGAGATTCCCCATTAATTGTGGTGGTGTTAGGACAGTTACATAAGGAAGCTAGGTACCTAACAGAGAACCGCAGGATCGGTAGGCAGGCGAGTCCCTAAAAGCTAGATATGCTGCACTGAATTTTGCAGTGCCTAAATCATCTTTTGGATCTGGATTACACTGTGCAGGTGGTTTCAAATATAAACGCAGGCCATCACATGGATTAGGGCATAGATTGCTGGCAAAACTGGCAGCTTTACCTATGCTTTTCTGTTTGAGAAATGATTCATAAACAACCAGATTGGTTCTGGCTCCATGTGGTGGACTGCATTCGAGCATCCAGCAGTCTTCTAGCAGAAAGCTAGGCTAAATTGCCCACTGAAGGTACAAGCCACCTTTAGCATTTAACAGCAAAACTCAGCAAAGCACCAGCTTTGGTTTTTGCTTTGGCCTACTCACTCTCCCAAGGCTCAAATGCCTCTGGAGTATAAAAGCTTCAAATCCAAGGTAGACTTGCTATTATTCCCTTCAGCTGCGAGCAGGGCAGTCATGGAGATGGGGTGAACGCTCCCCATCTAAAACAGGAGTTTAGTATTAATTCTGTCACTTTTTAACCTGACTTCGTTTGGAAAGTAGTCAGCTGACAACACAGGGCAATGCAACGCCCTGTGCCTCTGCTGGACTTGCGCAGGATAGGCGATCATCTTGTAACCTCAGGGTGCTTGCTGGAATGGGAGGGCCAATGTGATCCTAGGTGAGATTAGCCAACTGGCAGAAGAACCTGCTCTGAGGGAAATGTCTTTCTAAGATTTATGCAGGCAGCGACAGGATTAGAAAGATATTACATGTGGCACATTACAGCAGACACATGAAGAGTCTTCTTATTCCCTTATTCTACCACATGGACTGAGTTACACACTCTAAAAAGTATGTTCCTTGTACGAAGGAGCAGAATGAAATACTGTTCGGTTTAAATCTATTCCTGCTTATGAAGGTAAATTAAATCTGTTCTCCTTCATATTTCTTTTGTATTTGTTGCTTTTATATTTGTTGAAATTTTCCTTGGTGACTCCTCTGTCCTCAATCTGGCCCTGACCCATGAAGATCATAAACCTTTCTAACATCACAAAATCTAGGAACACGTCCTCGGTATCTTCCTATCTTGGCTGGGGGCAACGTGGAGTTAGAGAACCCCAGAGTGCACTTGTACATTGGCTTTTCCTGCCTTCTCCTGTGCAATTGGTGAAAGCTATGAATCTAGTCCAGAGAAACTATATTCATAACATCCACTATTTCAGCCTCTCACTCAGTTTCTTTCCTTGCAGTGGGAAGTGACATACTGTCAAAGTTGACAGCACTATGCTAGTTTATTTCACCAGAAGACCTGGCCTTTTCTTTCCTCCTATCTCCTGGGCTTGGCTGCTCCCATTATATGAACCCTGGCTCGCTCCTGTCCTTAATAAAATCTCCATGCTCCATATGCTCCCTCAGCCTCCCTTTGATTAGAGCTCCCAGAGTCTTTCTCACTGCTGACGTCAGGTGCATGCACAGCTCTGTAATTTCCCGACAGCCTTTTTCAAACACTGGCTTTTAATCAGGCGCTCTGTTTTACCAGCACTTCCTTCTCTCACAGAGCGCCTTTGAAGCAAGACCACTGATAGTGGTGGGGTTCCTTCTCTGCTGCCCTTTTGTGTTGTTTCCATATGTGATTCTAGGACAGAATTTCGTAGCTTTTTGGACGCTCTGATTTTTTTTCTTTTTTTTTTTTTTTTTTTTTCCTTTTCTTTTTTTTTTTTTTTTTTTTTGGCTGTGTCGTTATCCTAATTTCCTTCAGGATTTTTTTTTTCTCTCCTGGGAAATTTGTCTCTGTTTCTGGCATCTGTCCTTCCTAACCCTTCCCACTTTTTTTTTCCCTTCCAAAGACAGGGGAAAAGAATCCATTTAATATTTTTCTGTAGTAACGTCTATCTCATCTGTCAATAAATTACCCTTTGCCATCTCTGGGAGACCCCTTTGTCTCCCTTCGCTGACCTTATTCTGTACCTTGCCTGGTTTTTTTTAAGGGAGGATGCAATATCCCTGGGCTGTCATTCCATGAAGAACAGCTGTCATTCCTCCCATAGTGTATGTATATGTGTTTGAGGAGGGAGGGGAAAGGGAGGGGGGAATTAGGGGAGGACAGGGAACTGCCACTGGGAAATATGATGGTCCTGTTCACAGTGGTGAATGTTTTTTTCATTCAGGATATTCAGCTGCAATTCTTTTTCTTCCAGTGCTTTTAGACATTCATTTTTTGATTAACAGAAATATCACACTCATATATCTGAAATGTAACTACAAGAATATTTATTAAGCACATTTTAAAAAGCCATTATGTATGCATTTCATAATTTTCTAATTTCTTCACAGTCTGCAACTGCAAATGCTATCTCACTGTCAGAACTGCAGTCTGACACTAGAGAGTAGTATTCAGGAAGTGTATCTGTGGCTAAAAAAACATGATGTTTTCATGTATTTTCAGTGTTACAAACTGAAATGCTCACTGAGAGGGTTAAAGAGCATGCTACAGTCCTGCATGCAACTAGCTAGCTGTGCAGACCTGCATGAGGAAGAGACAGACCCATGAATCCACCAATTCCTGCCCTTTCATTATTCCTCCTTGTGCTGTTTGAAGCACTGCAGACTCTCAGGGAAGTCATCACGGAGCAGTCTCTGTGTATCTCGTGGTTCAAGGGCTGCTTTGTGCTGGTCACACATAGGTACAAGTTCCCTTCTTTCTGCCCCTGCTCGCCCACACAATGTAACCATAAATTAGTACTGTTTGGAAAAGCAAATTCTGGCTTTGACAAAAATTTACCAACATCTTTAAAGAAGTAAAAGAACTGAAAGAAATGAACTGAAGATGCCCTCACCTCTGTAGCATCTGGTAATTAATGCATTTATTCTCGCAATATGGACATGATATAAGGAAATGCAGTTACTATCTATGATGCAGGTGTGCATTAGAGACACACCTGAAGGGACATAGCACATGCTGGGGCCCTCGTTCTCCAAGCATCTGAGTCAAAAACCTGGCAGAACACACCATGACTCTTGTTTGATCTACTCTTGGGGTTTTCTTTGTTTGGAAATCAGTGACAGGCACCATTTGCGTGTCACAGGCCAGATCCATGCAGGGACAAGCCCAGGGCATCCCTCTGGACCTGTGAGCTCAGAGGTGTTACAAGGCCCTAGATTAGCCAAGACTAGAGAGAGATTTGAAGAGGTCATGTCAAACCAAAAAGGATGTCTGGGTGTGACGTATGTATCAAACTTGTCACTTCCTTGTCCTGTGCTAGCAGGACATCAGCAGAACATCTCTTCTCTTAAAAGCACTATACTACTTATTTTACAACTGCTTTGTAACTGATGTCCGCTCTGGCCCTTTCTCTCTCATCTGACAGCTCTGACTCACAGTCTCTATTGGATTTAGCTGCCCTAACTGAAAAGGCAACCCACCTCCACAGCTAGAGGTAATAAATTCTTTAGCCACCACAGCAAAATACATTTATATGATCTTGAATTTAATCACTCATTTCTGCAGTCCTCAGTCCAGGTATCAGTTGAAATTAGATTTACATTAGTGCATCAGGCTACAAGCTGAAAGAGCAGTGGACACACCATTCCTTTGGCTGCCTCTTTTTTTGGGTTAACTACTTCCAGCACCTTAGTAATATAGGCAGCTGAAAATGGTAATATCTCAAACTTCTCCAGGGTGAATCACTGAGGCTTGGGAACCAGAGCCTGCCCTTCCCTGGGATGTAAGATCACAGTGTCAGAAACCGCCTCCTGCCTTCAAGGGATTAAGGCTCTGTCTGTATATAGAAATAGGGTTTTCAAAGATGTTCTCCTACTGGTAACACCAACCCTGCTCTGGTACCAGGAATATTGCTGGAAGTCTGCTGAAGAATGGCTCCTGGCTACTGTCATCTTCAGGACTATCCCACATAATTATCCAGGTCTTTTGTAAAAAGACATCTGTGGCAACTGGCAGAGTATCTGCACAAACATTACCAGCCTTGAGGCTGAGAAGCTGTTAAATATCCTTGTAAGAGAATATTAAAACCTTGATGATGACTTTGGTGGGTGGAATAATTGTCTGCTTAGAAAGAGGTGGCTTTTCCTCATTCTCTTCCTGCAGCTGAATCCTTATCTCCTGGATAAATAAAAACAAACCTCCCCAGTTATTATTGTTCTTGTTCACCTTTTGACTCCGGATTAGATTTACCACAGATACATCCCCTTGGCACTGAAGTCGAATCAACACATTTCTGATGCACTCCTGTGGAATTCTCACCCCCTGCTCCACCTCAGACCATCCAGCTCCTTGTTCTAGCTCATGTCTGAGACACACCTTTCCCAGTGATCACTTGCTCTGACAAACACTGTTCTGTATCACTTTGAATTTTATCTTATTTTTAATCCTCAGCATTTGGAGCTGTGATAAATGATTTAGTCCCAAACGGGATTCCAAATAAATTTCCAATTTATTTAGCGAATAAAAGGCAAGCAAACAGCGCTGGGCTCATATGGCAAAAGACATGAGCACATTACATTTCCTTTTTCCAGTTTTTATCCCTCATGTCCATACATATTCATGAAGAGGTGGGCCTATGTGAATGACCTTCAGCGCATGCTCTCTTCACTTTCTAGGAGTTTCTGGGGGTCCCTCGGTGGTTCTGCCCCCCTGTTACATATTCATAACAGCAGGTGGTTCTATGCAAACAAGTTCCAGTAACATTGTTCAACTAACATTCCTGTAACTTTCCAGACCCTCCCCACAAGCCTTTCACACCTTTTTAACACTGTATAATTAACTTTCCAGTAACTGTCCAGACCCTCCACCCAAGCTTTTCACACTTAATACTGTGTGATTAACATAAAATTGGCAACAGGAGATGGACTATATACATACCATTCCACTATCCAGATTATACAAGGAAAATCTAAATACTCAAAGGCCACCCTCACAAAGAGGGCGACGTCCCATTATATGTCCTCATTGACATGAATCATGTGAACATATTTCACAGAGCTAAGCCTGATACCTTTCTGAAGACAGAAACTCATGGTGATAGCTGCCTCACTCGGGCTGCTTTTCCTTTCTATATTTTTCAGTGTTTTCCCAGATGAGGCCCCAGGATTATTGCAAACCAGTCCCAGGAAGAAATGCTGCTCAATTAGGCGAAAAGAAACTCCAAGGAAAAAAGGAGTAGAGCCAGCAAATTGCTTGAGATAACAATCTCCCCCCACCCGTGTGTCTCTGTAACTAAGAGGATTAACTGAACTTTCTGTGTCACACCAAAACTGACAATAAGCAACAGTGACTTCCCCCTGCTGGCACTTGTATCTTCATATGTTTCATTTTCTTGCCCATACTACTGCCTCGCGCCTTGCTGATTGTATGACAAACTTGGGATGAACATGACTGCTCCTTCCTTTACGATTTATGACTCAAAGCCAAACAAAACCCAACTCTAGTTATTACATGCTTTGTTTCCTACTAACAACAACTCACTTTTAACAGTATAACCTAACCAAAGAAACATGGAAGCATGGTCTACCTGATCTCACCTCATCTATCTGTTGTTTGCCTTTGCCTTTGCCCAAACAGCAGCCTCAGGTCAGCTATGCCTGGGAGCAGGCATAAAGATGGCCCTTGGGAGCAGGACCAAATCTGCAAAATATATCAAGCAGAAGTCCCATCAAAATTCAAAGTGACTGAGGCTCCATGCAGATCCAGCACTGCCAGCAAGTAGCTAGATGTTAATTTAAGGTGAAGATTTACCACTGTGTTGCAGGGGGACTACCCCAGGTACTTTTGCAGTGAAGGGAAATCAACTTTGATAAAGGACTCTGTTGCTAATTATGGAATCAGCCCTACGTTCCACTGACAACTGCGTACATGTGGTGAAAAGAATGTGGCTTGTGGTTGAAGATGATCAAACATCAAATAATTCCAGTTCCTACAGGAAACCAATTCCTTTTTGCTGAGCTGCGTAGAACATCACTTTAAACCAGGTAAGCAACTCCTTTCCATGAGCCTGCCACAGAAATTGTATGGAGAGGAAGTTTGTTCTAAAAGATGAGACAAAAGAGGAGTATTTTCCCATTGAAATGCGCTCCCTCCCTTTCTCCACCGCAAGTTCCCACAGAAGACCAGAGCAGGTGGTGGAAATACAAAAGGTGAATGTCTCCGATACCTGAAAGGCAGCACACAGGCACACTGACCAAGCAAGCAGCTATGCCACCATAAGGAAGGAAGCAGAAAGCAAGAGGAGGCAGCTGAAGCAGTAATATTTTCACATTGATATAAAGTAGATACTACCACTTAAAAAAAAATGTTGTGATAAAACAAATTGGGACGTAGGCCTCGGGTGATTGCCACCAGGGTAGGCATTGAGGGAAAATGTTGGCAAAGTTTGCCAGAAATATTGGGGTTGGGTCATAAAATGAATGGGAATTGCCCATTTTTGTAAAGCATTATACTGAAGCAGGCATCTGTAGGGAGTACCGTCTCATTGTTACACAGCTCCCCAAATGAAATCACAATGGTATTTCTGCCATGTCAAATGGTGTGAGCAGGTACTCTCAGGCCACATAAATTCGGCAAAGTAGTGGTTTGGGGGTCCCTGTATGGCTTGATTTGTGATCAAAGGCTATGGTGTGGTGGGGGAGAAATACCTCCAGACAGATTTAGACTCTTACTCCAAAAATCTGTTCAGAGTGAGGCATTGTAAAAAAAGCCCAGTGTATTGCCATGGGGTAAGACTGCCTTGTCACTCTATAGCAGACCTGTCTCGCCTATATGGAGCAGCAGTTTTAGTTCAAAGGGATCTAGGTCCATTCTCTTTCCCCCTTTACATGAAATGGGACTAGAGTGGAGCGTGGCAGCCTTTTAATAGTGCCCCACAGCACTGCAAGAGTTCTGCCTAGAGAGTGAAGGCCACCGTGTCCAATTGAAATTACAGAGGAATTTGGGGTAGGCAGAACGTAATTACACAATTGGAATTTAAACTGTGAAATTAAAAGGAAATATTCAAGGATGAAGGGGCAGAGAGAATCCCTAATCTCTATCCAGGCTAGGCTGTGTGCCAGAAAAGTCCCTTTCTGAAGAGGGAATAAGCAAAGAGCCTGTCCTGGAAGAAAGGGAGGTAGAGAATAAAGACAATGTTTTCAAAAGCACCCTATCTCCAGCTGTGTGTTTGTTTCATAGACTATGTCTATTCTACAGAAAACCTTGTGGTTGCTAAAAGATGTCAGATGTGTCCCTCTCGGCCCCCTCTTCACTGAGGTCAAAAACAATTTGGTTCCTCATGTAAGCAGCACCAAAGCATTCCCAAGGTCTACAGCAGCAAATGTGCTGTATGACTAGTTGAAAAAAGCAATGCAGCCCTCTTTTTCCTACAGCGCAAAACAGTTTGTCCTTCTATACAGGTCTGTCAGACTGCAGGCATTCTCACTATAGTATCTGAGGTTTTCTCAAGCCTTAGTTAATAACCCTCATAACAAAAAATATTACGTATTTTTAAGGGTTCCCTGGTAGTAAGGGGAGGCAGAGAAAAACTCTGAAAACAGATGGCAGTTTTGAGTGGCAACTTCAATCAGGCAATTCCAAATCCCACTCCCCAAGAGAACTGAATCAAGTTGTAGGACCTCATCGTTGTTCCCCTCGGAGCAGAGAGACAGGTAAACACAAATCCAGCCTTGTGGATCTCTGGCAGAGGAACGATGTCAAGCTGAACAGGGTCTTTCAGTCAAGGCACAACAGAGGGAATCTTCTTGTGCTGCCCATGCACATGCAACTGAAGACAAGTTACTTAATTTCTCTGCCTTAGTTTACCATTGCTAAAAAAGCACAGTGATAATTTCCTGAATCTTCTAAGTTTGTGATTTGTAAGATGCAATCGATTCAAATTGGAAGGTGCTCAGATGCTGCTTTGATGACAACCATTGAAATGCACTCAAAAAAAAAAAAAGCTAGAAAAAGTAAGTGCTGCCAAAGCAGCAGAGTGAGAAACAGATTCAAAAACCCACCAGAAAAGAGAAGTGTCCTCTTAGTGATTATCTCTCCCTTTCCTGAAGATGTGTGAAGGTTCTGAATTACAGGTTTGTTTTCAAATATGAAAATGAAAAACGTTTCTTTTTCTCTGTGCTCCATTTCTTATCTCCAAAAAAGCAGTTAGCTGCACCTGGGAGGGGCAGAATATTATGAGATGGTACCTTTCCTGCTACAATTTCATTATCTGGGAGATTCACAGGATTGGCGACAACGCTCAGAAATGAGACATTCGGGGCCAGTCTCTCTCCAATCCAGAGACAACAAAAGAGGGACAGAAACAGCGCTAGAAAGCAATCTGGTCAAAGGCAGCCACAGGAGTGTGTAGGCAAAAATAACAGCCTATATATGCAATGGACAGTCTCTATTACTCTTCTGCTGTTTGTGCTCAGCACTCACAAGGCGCAGAGGAAGGAGCTCTGAAGAAGGGGGCAGTGCAAAATACTGGGAAGAGACGGTACTGGTGGGTCCCAGGCCTCTGGGGAGGGTGGACTGTCTCCTCCACGCTCGGGAAAAAGAGGAGGGGGGGAGCAACTCAGGAGAGAAATGAAAACCAAGCTTTGTGGTTCAAGTACTGCACTGCACACCTTCAGAGCACCTAGGCCCAGGTCCAAGTCCCACTAATGTCTCTGCTGTGACACTGGAGGAACTATGCACGGTTTTTATATTGCTTTTTTTTTGCTTCTCCTCCTCAACCAAGGAGCCACTAATCTTATTTTTCCCTCATTCTTTGCCTGCCTCTCTCCAAATGGCAAGCTTTTTGAGACATGGACAGTCTTTTGCTATTTGTATCTGCAGCAAGTAAAAAAAATTAGATGGCAACCTCTGTAACTATTACAGAGACTGTAACAGAGAGACTGCCAATCTCTCTGTAAGGGTGTGTATTACACATGAAACATGGTTAACAGAGACAAAACATGAGTTTCATTAAAGGTGAGATGATCCAAGCAGTCTGAAAGGGAAAGGAATGGAGAGGTTTTGGGGGGGGTATGCAGGAAAGCGTTAAGGGGCAAACAACTACTGTTTTGAGGCAGAAGCCTCCCTTGCAGTACCTGGAGGACAAAAGGGAGAGCTGAAGCAAACATGACTCTAGAAACAGGGCCTCCCTGAGGAGAGAAATCTGATGGGAAGAAAACACTACAGAGAGAAGGGACATTGTGTGAGAAACGCAGCATCTGGGGTTCACATCTGAGTGACACAGTGGAATTGGAGCAGAGCAGATAAGTTTGCTCTTAATTTCTCTGTACACTAGAGTTTTGTGAGGAAAAGGAAGAATTTCCTTCACAATGTACTTTTTGCTTAAATATTGTTTGCCCCCTGACTCCCCACCTTAAAAAAAAAAAAAGACTCTGAAACACTACTGAATTAATTCTAGCAGAAGATAGAAAATTCAGAAGATAAAATAGCCATCATAGAAATTTTGGGATTACAGGCACAAGTAGAGCAAGCCAAGGAGATCTAGGAATTAGGTATCTGGATCAAAATCAAAACAACAGGTACCCTGCAGAGCTTTAAAAGATCTGAAATACTATTTCTTCCCTTTACAGGTCTGTTGATTTTGAACTCTGTATTGTTTTTCACTTACAGAAAATATTTTAAAACAAAATCCCTGTGAGAACTGGTTCCATGAGGCTGACAAATCCAGTCAGAGAACAGAAACACACAGTCCCGCAAGGTGCTCTGGGCTCTGTTTCAGCAGAGGATTTAACCGTGCTCCTAACCACCAGTGTGAGTACAGTCTCGCTGACTGCAGCTGAACAACTCAGTTTCCCACTTAGGTCTTTTTATGAAATGAAGCTAGAGTGCTCAGCTTCTTGTAAGACTAAGCTTTGTATAATCTTTGTGTCCAATTATCTCCCATTTCAAGTATTTCCAGCAAATTGCTCACGAGTAAGACACCAGTCAGGTACAATGTGGTGAGTAAAATTAAATAATAAGTTTGCAGAAATCACAAGCTGTTTGCAGACAACTTGCAACTGAAATAGAGGTAAAATTTATCTGATAAATTATTCATCACTAATGATTTGGTCAGCTTTCCTGGATATATAGCCACAGGGATGTACGACACCTTGGGGAAGGCATCAGATAGAGATGCATTCAAACTAAACTAGGGAAGAAGATGCAGACATAGGTCCAGAGCAATCCTTAAAGACACAGAGAGAGCAGCTTTGTTGCCAAACAGAATGAAGTTCTCTTTATAGTTGGCCAATTAGAAAACACACAGCAGGTTAGTAACTACCAGAAAAAAAACCTAAAACCCATGTAGCTTTTCTTCAGCAGCTGTGGGTTCCAGTTAACTGTGCAGAAGCTGAGGAAGAGGAAAGGCTAAATAAATCAGGTGTGGTAATGGGAGCAAATTCTCCCTGGCGAGAAGCTACTACTGTCAGGGAGGAGGTTACTGGGAAGTAGCAGGCAGGACTGAGAAGAGTCTATGGGTGAGATGGGAAGATACAGGAGAGAATATTCAGCACAGGCAGGATTAGAGCTGAGCACAGTTTCAATCTAGGCAGCCCTTTCTCTACACCTTTATCTGTCATGGTGCAGCCACTGTGTGCTGCAGTGCTGGTATAACCTGGCCATAAAACTGGATTAAGTGGCCTGCGAGGATCATGGCTGAACAGGAGCACGACAACAACGTACCTTTATTTACACGTTCACTTCTGTGAGGAAAACACAGGCCTTTGTGAGGCAAAGTACTTAATTACTGGTATGGAATAAAATGAATGTGCAAGAGCAGAATTAGTGTTAGGGGAAGGCTTTTGCTCTTTCATAGCACAGTCCATTTCCACTAATGTTTTCTGCAGTTCCAAGAGGTTATTTTATAGTATGGAAAAAAAAAATCCCATTACCAGAGGAACTTATTTTTTAAATAAAAATGTCAAAATTACCTTTCTGATTCAGCCCTTGGAGAGAAACCCTGCTGTCTCCCTCAGCCTTTCCTTTTTGGCTCTTCCCTACCAATGAAAAAAAATATAGTGATTGCCTCTGATAAGACTCATAATTTCTTCAGGAACAGCATGCAAGAATGAATCCTTGCCAGTTTCTCTTATTCCATAAGGTTTTGAGCCCCCAAAGAAAATCGCGCTTGTACTCTGATTCACTGAAGTTAATGACTCTTAGAAAACAATAAGACCTTAATGAACGCCATTCTACACCACCTTCAGTTTCTTCTTTTTCATTATTTATTTTACATTACAAAGCTCAGGGACAACATATATTTATGCAACATTAAGGTTAAGAATATAAGCAAGTTTTAATTTTAGTCTCCCAAATCTGTCAAGAATCATCAAAATTTTGCCTTTCTGCCTGCTTAGCTGATTGCTTGTCCCAATTTGGAAGTTTTGAATCTAAAGCTAATTTCATTTGTCAGTTCCTCCAGTCTCTTATTATGTACTCTACTCCTTTTTGATAAAGGAGGCACGAAGCCCGAGTCACTCTTCCTTTCAGTTTAGTTAAATTAGATGTGGAAAGTGGAACAGGGCAAAATATTTGAGAAAGTCGCCCCGGCAGCACTGTACTGCCCAGAACAAGGGGCACGTTACAGTGGGTTTCTTAAATAGATGATCACTTCCTTGTAATTGCTCTTTTTGGAAGGAAAAACAAGACCACCACTCTCACACCCTCCTCCACGCACAACTGCAGGTTCTGCTATTTCATTTTCTCTGTATGCAATTCCTTTTTATTCATCGGGGATTAATTTTGCTTTGAGCTTGGGGAGTACCTGTCATGCAGTTACGATAGCTATTTTCGCACAGCCCCTCGCAGATTAACTGCTCTGTTCGCAATGCCCTTTCAGCCTAACCGTTAGACCTGAAGATGCTGTCATCTACTTGCCTGTCTCCTACTACCACGATTAACTATTTGCGCTACTCCCTGTCGGTGTGGCGGCTAAACAGTTAACGAAGGCTGTTCGAGGCAGGGCTGGAAATACCCCCTTTGCTGCGAGCGGCTCCTCCCTACCGTTTCTGCTTGCCCCGCCGCCGTTAACCCGTAGCGGCCTTCGCTCCGCCAAGAAGGCCCCCCGGCGCCGCAGGTGCACCCCCTCGCTCCAGCCAGCCCGGCACCGCGGGAGCGGGCCACACCGCCCTGCCCCCCCACCCTGCGCCATTCACCACCCTCGGCCACAGCCCGGGAGGCACAGCCCGGCCCACGTCCGTCCGTCACCCCCCCGGGTCGCTCCCGCCGGGGAGCCCCAGTGCGCAAGCGCTGATCCCCCTCCCCTCCCCCCTCCAGCAAAGCAGCGCGAGGGCTCGCGGGGGGGGGGGGGNGAGGGAGGGTTTATCGGGCGGCCGATTTTGGTTAAAATATTCAAAATGGCGGACGGAGGAGCAGCGAGTCAAGATGAGAGTTCGGCGGCGGCGGTGGCGGCAGCGGCAGGTAATCATTACTGCATTTTACATATTCATATTCATACTCGCACACGCGGCCCCCCCGCCGCCCGCCCGCCCCGCTTAGCATAATTTATTAGTACTCAGGATTATTATAATTAACGGCACAGGAGGGAGCGGGGAGGGGGGGGGAAGAGAAGGAAAGCAGTCTCCCCGCACGGGGAGACACACACACACACATACACACGCTCCCTCCCTCGCCCGCTCCCTCACACAGAGCCACACTCGCACCCGCTCGCACGCCGGGGCACCGGCGCCGGGGCANCGGGCGCGCGGCGAGACGGTTTACACGTTAACGAGCCCCCGGCCAAAGGTGAAGGGAAGGCAGCCACGCGCCTGCGCACTGCCGCAAAAAAGCTGCCCGGGAGGCGGGGGGGAGGAGGTGAAGGAGCGAGTTCGCTCGCTCGGCGCATGCGCAGTGGTGCACCTCAAGCTAGACGGGAAAGCGGCCGGTGAGGGCGGGGGAGACGAGAGAAGCTTGCGCATGCGCAGAGCGAGGCCGCGGCACTGTCCGTAGGCGGCTGCGCAGTAGGGCAGCGGGGGGAGGGGAGGCGCCCGACGGGGGGNAAGCAGTCTCCCCGCACGGGGAGACACACACACACACATACACACGCTCCCTCCCTCGCCCGCTCCCTCACACAGAGCCACACTCGCACCCGCTCGCACGCCGGGGCACCGGCGCCGGGGCAGGCAGCGGGGCGATGGGGGGCGGCGGCGCAATGGCGAGGCGGTGGGGTCGGGGTGGGGGAGTCGGCGAGGGGTGGGGAGGGGGAGCCGGGAGGGGAGGAAGGCATCCCCGTGCCCCAAAGCCGTCGGAGGTGGTTAGCCGCCGCCCGACCGGGCTCCCCCCCGGCCCGCACGCCCACAATAAAAGCCGCTTTACATATTCATAGCGGGGGAGGAGGAGGGGGGGGATGCTGCTGGAACGGTCCCGGCGGGGGCCGGGGGAGGGGGCACGGCCCGCCGGGCTGGGGGGGAGGCGGGCGGGCCCCCGAGTGGGGAAGGGTCTCCCCGCCGGCGCGGCGGCGACAGGATGGAGGCGTACGGGGGTGCTGGTCCCTCAGTGGGTCGAGTGAGGGAGAAAGACTTGGTTTTTCTTCATCTCTCCTCTCATTGCCCCCCGCCCTCCCCCGCATCCCCCAGTATCCCCCCCAGCCACGGTTATTTCCCCAGAGCCCGGGGCCTGTATTCATGGGGTGGATGGGTGCGGATGGCCTCGGGGAGGGGTAGGACAAGAGCATGGCTTGGCTTTTTTATGTAAAGTTACACCCCCCTCCCCCCCCGGAAAGGCTAGGTTAAATGTGGGGTGACTTGAGGGGTGTGCGGGCAGTTTCCCCGTGCTCCCCCGACGGGAGAGGCCGCCGTGTGTTTGCACCCCCGAAAGCTGAATTTGCCCCGGCGGTGTTTACCCTCCTCCCCCTTTACTCTCCTGCTTCCGCAGCCCCGAGGGCTCGGGGGAGCAGGGTGTTGTTGCCCCGGGGCCGGGCACCGGCCCCCGGTCCCCTTGTCCTGGCTGCCGGGGCAGGGGCGGATGGAGGGGCCAGCAGCCCCGGTGGGCTGGCACTGGTGGTGCGCGTCCCGTCCCTCACTCTCTCTCTCTCCCTCTCCTTCTCATTTGAATAATGTCTAATTCGGGGAGGTTTATATTATTGAAATGGCTGCCTGGCTTTCCCCGCCTCTCATGTTTAGTAATTCAGACCTTTAATAACAGCCACTCAGAGCCCAACGCCGTGTTTATATTTTACATTCGCCCCATGTGCTTTTGTGGTTCAATATGATTCTTCTTTCTCGCTCTCTCGCTTTTTAAAAATTTTCTTGGCAGCCCACAGGGCCCCATGATCAAACCCAGGCTGTGTGGGGAGAGCAGGGGGAGAGCTAGGCCCTGGCTCCTCTGGCAGGCACCTAGGCCTCACTCTCTGCTGCTTGATTTATTTACTAATAACCAAAATGACCCCCCCATCTCCACTCCACCCCTGCCAGCAAAAACAAAACCCTCATGGGGCTTGAGTAGCATCAGATCTGCTCATAGATTCTCAGACACTCATGTCTTTTAAATAAGGAGCTTATTTTTAATTTATAGCAACTCAAGACTGTAAAGCTGTTCCTTTCATATTTGCTTTTCAGAGGCTTGGGCATTTTTGGTCCCTTTGTCCTTGATTCTTTTCCGTAAAGGAGAGTTGCTTCTAATTTACTTTTTCTGGCACTGAGAGACCTATAGAAGACACACTCAAAATCTGAACAGCTTTCCTCCTCCCTCTGAACACAAACAGAATTGAATACATTGAAGATAATCTTATTCACCTTCTTTTTGCTTAGTGTGGATGCAGTTTAACAGTGCAGTGTGTCAGATGCTTTTGTTGCTGCTTGTATCTGTGACTGTTCTGGGTTGTGTGTTTTTTTTTTTCCTTTCATTTAAATCTGGTTTTCAAGACACAGAAGATGCTACTAGGCAGTACAGAGTCTAGAAAGGAAGATAAGTTTTCTGTGATTGTGTTATAAGAACACCAAGTGAAAATTGAAATTAATGCTTTTAAATTGTATGGAGTAATTAAGTTTTAAAACTGATATTGGTCTACTTAGAAAACAAATGGACTACTTTCTAATAAAGAGGCAGTAATTTAAAATAAAAATATTTGTGCAGGGATAGGTTTCAGATGAAAGTCTGTGGGTTTTCATTAGTGACCATTGTTTTCACCCTGTGGAGAAAAAGGACATAACAGCAGGGTATTTCGAAGTAGCTGTGCCAGATTACCATGTAAACATCTTTGAAACATGACTAGGAAGAATGTTCACATACAAATGCAAGCAGCCTATTATGTAGTTTGGTTCTAAATTTAATTTGTCACAAAATACTGTGCTGCAGCTAATGAAAAGCATTTTCATTTCAAAAATAGTAGCTCAGATTATTTATCCTTTTTCTTCACCCCTGGTGAAGACAGGCCTTGAATACTAGAAGAAAAAAATCTGTGGAAGCAGTAATGAGACTGTTCAGGTGACTGACTGTTTCACAGACCAACAGCACAAGGCTGGCTGGACAAAAAGCAGTAATATGATTTCATGCCTTAAATAGCATATGTTTTTGCACTCGCTTCACAAGATGTGGTCAAGCCGATGATGTCATTGGCCAGAGGACAAGGTGCAGTTAATTTGATTTATTGACCTGGGGTGAGGTGTAGCACTGAAACCTTCTCATAGGGAAACCATTTATCTGAGGACAATTTCCTTTATAGCAGCAATTTAACCACTGCTGAGACTGTAGATATTTTATCCAGCATGATAAGAATGTACATGGCATCTTGCAAACAAAATTTCTTTGTCACTGACATTTTAGTAATTTTTATAGAATGACATACTGGGCAGTGGCCTTGTGCAGTCTTATGGTTAAGCTGGGGTTTATAACTCTGAATTCAGGTATTTACATGCCGAAATACAAATGTATTTCTCTCAAACATACATTTGTGTGCCTGTGTTGTGCCTTAAAATTTTACTGGAACGTGATGTGGGTACAAATGTGTCTTCACCAGTGAAGCCCATAGGCAGTGTGTTAGTGGGAAGCCCCTTTTCCCTGGCATCATCCTCACTTGTCAGAGGTGCCAAGAGTAGTGCATGGGTATCCTGCCTCAGTCTTAAGTAATGACTTTTGTGTTAGTTTGTCATTGGTGGGTGTCAGATTTTAATCTGCTTCTTGGACCCTCTCTATCCATTGTGGGTAGGAGAGTAAAAGAAACTTTTTTTTTCTTGCCTGTGGACTACCCGGCTGTGGTGAGAGTGGAGCATTGTGCCACTGTCGCAGTGCTTCCTAATTCTTATCGGGGGAATATGTTCTGCTATTTTGACTGTCCTTTCAGCTTTTATTTTATTTGGGACAGAAGGAAGAAGGCTTGTCTTCCCTATGAAATAGTTCTACTGCCTGATTACCTCTGCTCAGTTATCAACATGTCTCTACCTTTTTCCCCTTTTTTTCTTTTTCCAAACTGGCGAAAACCTATAGTCTTAACAGCTGGTTGGAAAATAAGCTAAGCTGTGTCAGTAGCCATGCTGCCACATGTGGAGCAGAATTGAGAAGGTGTGTGTCAGTATGCTGATTTCACAACTAAGAGGAGCCAGAGCTTACTCTCACTTCCTAGAATCATAGAATGGTTTGGGTTGGAAGGGACCTTAAAAATAATCTAGTTCCAACCCCCCTGCTATGGGTTGGGACACCTTCCACTAGACCAGGTTGCTCAAAGCCTTATCCAGCCTGGCCTTGAACACCTCCAGGGATGGGGCATCCACAACTTCTCTGGGCAACCTGTTCCAGTGCCTTACGATCCTCACAGGAAAAAGCTTCTTCCTAATGTCTGCCCTCTTTTGGCTTAAAACCATTACCCCCCATCCTATCACTATACCTGGTGATAAAGAGTGCCTCCCCATCTCTCCTGTAGGCCCCTTTCAAGTGCTGGAAGGCTGCTAGAAGGTCTCCCTGAAGCTGCCTTTTCTCCAGGCTGAACAACCCCAACTCATTCAGCCTGTCCTCATATGGGAGGTGCTCCAGCCCTCTGCTCATTTTTGTGGCCCACCTCTGGACCTGCTCTAATAGATCTGCGTCTTTCCTGTGCTGAGGATTCCAGAGCTGGATACCATACTCCAGGTGGGTTCTCACAAGAGCGGAGTAGAGGGGGAGAATTATCTCCCTTGACCTGTTGGTCACGCTTCTTTTGATGCAGCACTGGACATGGTTGGCTTTTGGCTCATGTTGCCAACACCCCCGAGTCCTTCTCCTCAGGGCTGCTGTCAGTCCATTCTCCTCCCTGCCTGTATTTGTGGTTGGGGTTGCCCCAACCCAGGTGGAGGATCTTGCACTTGGCCATGTTGAACTTCATGAGGTTTGCACAGGCCCACCTCTCAAGCCTGTCAAGGTCCCTCTGAGTGGCATCCCTTCCCTCCAGTGTGTCGACCGCACCACACAGCTTGGTGTCCTTGGCAGGCTTGCTGAGGGTGCACTCAATCCCACTGTCCGTGTCTCCCACAAAGATGTTGAATCAATGGTCCCAATACTTATCCCTAAGGAATGCCACTTGTCTCTGGTCTCCACTTGGACATAGAGCCATTGACCACAACTTTGAGTGTGACCATCCATCCAGTTCTTTATTCCCTGAGTAGCCCCTCTGTCAAATCCCTGTCTGTCCAGTTTAGAGACAAGGATGTTGTGTGGGCCAGGGTCAAATGCTTTGCACAAGTCCAGGTAGATGATGTCAGTTGCTCTTCCCTTATCCACCAGTGCTGTGACCCTGTTGTAGAAGGCTACTAAGTTCGTCAGACATGATTTGCTCTTATTGAAGCCGTGTTGGCTGTCACAAATCACCTCCTTATTTTCCATGTGCCTTAGCATAGGTTCCAGAAGGACCTGCTCCATGATCCTGCCGGGCACCGAGGTGAGACTGACTGGTCTGTAGTTCCCCAGGTCTTCCTTTTTTTCCCTTTTAAAAAATGGGGGTTATGTTTGCCCTTTTCCAGTCAGTAGGAACTTCCCCAGACTGTCACAACTTCTCCAATATGATGGTTAGCGGCTAGCAACTTCATCCACTCGTTCCGTCAGGACCCACGGATGCATCTCACCAGGTCCCATGGACTTGTGCACCTTCAGGTTCCTTAGATGGTCTCAAACCTGGTTTTCTCCTACGGTGGGTGGTTCGTCATTCTCCCAGTGGCTGCCTGGGAGGAAGGGGGAAGAATCTGAGCTTCTTACCCTGTCATTTTAAGAGAAAAAAAAATATCTCAGATTTGCTGTCACTGACAATTTTTCAAAAGATTAGCCTGCAGGAATAATTCAAGCAGATAAGTGTTAGTACTGACTTCCTGATGCTGAATGTGGATAGCTTCTGAATGCTTGTCTTAGGAAGTAATGGTCATGATGTTTGGAGTTACCTCACTTGATGGAATCAGTGAGGTAGCCTTCAACTTGGTCTATCTGTTAAACCTAGGAAGCACCAATGTATTCTGTGTTAGGGAGTCTCTTATGCAGTGTGAAGAAGTGTTGTTCCTACGTCTGGTCGATCCTAATAATGTATTGTCCAGAAAAATTTGATTTTGAACACCATTGTCACTTAAATTATCTTTGTCAAATTTAAAGTGGTAAATCCCACATTTAGAGTAGCACGTTTTTTCATTTTTCTGTATGTTCAGATGTGTGAGGATGCAAAAATTTTGGAGTAAATGTTTTGTCCCTACTGTCTTGAATGTTTTTTGTGTGATCTGTCATCCAGCTTTTTTCTGTCTTCTGTAGACATGTTGGTTTTCTCTCTGGATTCTCTGGCAAATTTACAGTAGCTGTTTGTAGCGTGCAATAAGTTTTCATTTGCTTTCATCAAGTTTTGGCTCCTGTGGAGTTCAAGACTTCAAAACAGGTTACAGTATTTTTAATGTGCGAATCTAGACAGTTAATTTTCTTTTTTCTAACAGTATTTTCTATTCTCCTCAAATTGTTGTTGCCCGTAGGACACTAATCTTGATACTGATATTTTATACAGCTGACAATTAGGCAGCCTCTGCTACTTGCGCTTAGAGCTTTATTATTTTTGTCTTGAGAGAACCAGTGACAGTCCTGGCAAATGACTGTCTTTTATGACATATGTATTTTCAGTCCTTGTGATAAAGCTGTTGTCAAAAGAAGGTGTTGAACAAAATGAAGGATGACTTGAGTGTCCCAAATGTGATATGCTTGGTCCAGGCGCTTAAGCTAGTATGTGAATTAGAGACCCATCTCATGTTGCTGGATAGACTTACAGTGCTGGCTGTTTACTGCTGCAGAGATTTGCTTCTGTGTTGACAATTTTTCCCACCCCTTTTTCTATTGCGCTACATTGTTATACAGGGCAGGTTAAGTGTGGGATTTGTTGGACTGAGTGCAGGAGGTAAATTTAAGGAATGATACTGGTCTTGGTTATTGTGTATTAAGTAATTGCTTGTATTTCACTTGAAACTGTTTGACAATTGCTAATCTGAGAAAAAAACATGTACACAGATGTATTTTCCTTTCTGTAGTTTTTTGCATTGAATTTCTTGAGTTGTGTGAATAGGCCCTCATGCTGCTTCATGTTTGCTATTTTTCTCTGTAGAAAAGGAAATAATTAAGATCTCAGTATTATTCCTTTCCCTAGTTTCTTATTTTACAACTAGTTATGAAATATCCATGTTTGTTAATGTAACTGTATTATAAATTACCAGTTTTATAGTTCATTACAAAGTCTTTGCAAAAGGAGTTTTTTATAGATTGCTAGTGGCTAATTGAATTAGTTTAGGGTTAATAAACAGCACAGTTGAGTGATGAAGTGTTGGTTTGGTATAGAGGGCTTACTGAGTTCCAATCCTGAGTTTGTCACCAGTTTTGCTTGCTTTGCTGTTTTGGGCTAAATCCATGTAAAGGCAATTATAGAGAACATTTTCACTGGACTGTTGCTGAAGGAATAATTAGCTAATGTTTTGTAGTATTTCTGAAGGTAAGAGTACTGCTTTTACATGTAATCATCCGAGCTTGTGCCCAGGTTAAGCTTTGCTTAGGATGTTTCAGGGCTGGTACTGTTCATGTACTCTCATCAGCGATGAAGGCCTCCTGTTGTAAAGGCACAGATTACTGTCAGTTCTAACTAAAGTGTGATGTAGATCTGCTGTAGGGTATGCAGTTCAATGACAGTTTAAATCAGCCCCAGCCTGTCCTTGTCTCCCTGTGTGTTCCTGCCCCCTTCTCTGCACTCTGATGCAGATGCTTGCTTGATTCTTTTGCTGAGCCGGTTCAGGGAATTAAACTGGCAGAAAACAAGCCTTGCCAAAAATAATGAATAGTTTTTTTGTTGGTTTAGCTCTCTGAACTGGCTTACAATGAGATTAGACAAATAGCAGTACCAATCAAAGAAGGGAACAAGAAGCACACGTGTTGACCCAAGTCTTCTCATAATTTCTTTCTCTTTGATGGCTTTCATGTTGACATAAATGGGGAGTCATGCTCTCAGCCATGTGGTCGTACCACTTACTTGGCACCTCAGCTAGCACTGGTTTCCAGGATGCTCTAGCTTAACTTGCTAACCTGGTGGAAAACTAGCCCCCGATCATTTTAGATCTTTGATTTGTGAGTTGAAGTTGGCTCAACAAAAGCCTCCGGGTGCAAGAGAGAGTATAACCATGCAAGTGAAAGCAGAGGAAGGGAAAAGGAAGAGAAATGAAGCTTCCTCTTTTCAAAGCAGCAGCAAGCATTCTGGCTAGCTTAGTTGTATTGTATAGCTTTGCTTTTAGATTGAGATAAACCACTGTGAAATTACAGTTGATTGAGTTTATGAACTCAAGTTGATCTAAAGTGGTACTGACCCAAAGGGAGTGATGGGAAGCGATAGCCATGGGCACTATGCTGGTCCTCCTATTCTAGCACCATGCTGTCCAGAGATCACTGAAGCCAGTGATGTAGCTTAGAAGCCAATGGATGCTGGAAATTTAGTGTGGTTTGTGCCATCATAGGTATGATTGCATTAATGATACCCATTAATACCCATTAATGATTCAGCCTGGAGAAGAGGAGGCTCAGGGGAGACCCCATTGCTCTCTATAACTTCCTGAAGGGAGGTTGTAGTGAGCTGGGGGTCGGCCTCTTCTCTCGTGTCGTTAGTGATAGGACCAGAGGGAATGGNAGAAACTCTTAAATAAAAATTGGGGATGAGACCTTTAAGTAGCTCCCATTATTTTAGTACTGCCTACAGTGAGACACCTCTCTAAAAAAGGGCTGTGGCTTAAAAAGATGCTTTGACAAAAGTGCTTGGGAAATTACAGACACTGTTACTTCTGCTATATTTTGGACTGATATCCCTGTAAAGCAGCCTTTGGAAAAAAAAATAGCCAACCAAACAAAAAAAACCCCAAACCCCAAAACAAAAAAAACTAACCCACAAAACCCCCAAATGTTAACTTCTTCAGCCATTTAACACGATCATTCTGAGACAGCTTTATCTTTTCTATAAATTGTGATATTGTGACAAGGAGCCTTTTGCTCCTCATTCCTTTTATTTTTTCTTCCCAGAAATCAGATTTGGCTGTATAGAAATGAAGTAACATATATAGCGTGTTTGACAGGGCGTGAATGGCAGCGCATGAAATTTTGGAAAAGGAAAATATGAACAGCTAAATTACTGAAATATTAAATACAGTTGAAGACTTTAAAATAAGTGTAGAAGAACCTGTTGAATCAGTCTGGAGATGTAGCTTGCTTCTTTTTTCCCCTCCTTTTCTTTTAGAGCTCTTAGGAAGCCACCATGTTTTTTGCAGTGAGCTGCTTCACTATTTGTTTCCTTTGTCCTTTTGGTGATTGTTTTGTTTGAAAAAATACCATGTGACTTAGTAATTTGTGCCTGACCATACCAGTGTAAAGTTGTAGTTTTATACTACTTGGATATAGCTGGGGGGGGGGGAGTATACAGTGAATACAGGTAGGAATGACTCAGATGTCTGAATCACTCATTTCTACATTATTAGTTAACACAATCTACTGAATGAGAAATGAGATTCAAGTTTCTTCAAGGAATCCTGTTGCAAAGATGCCTTTCTAATTATTCATAATTTTGTTTCTTACCTGCAGAGCTTTAGTAAGTTATCACTTTTATTTGGATTTTCAAATGTAGGTTTAAATAGATACTTGAATTTGCTTATTTCTAAGGCTGTAGAGATATTGTATGCCATGAATTGCTATCTCCCCTCCCTAGCAGCTCCTTCAGGAGTGTTTCCCACTCCATCCTTCAGTGCACATACACATGTCTGTGCACACACATGCTTTGGAGAAAGTACCAGAAAGCTTGGGCTGGGAACAGTTTCTTTTAGCTTTGATTGTATTAGTAGAAGACATTACTGCTTCTGCCTGTTGGAGTTTCCTCTTCCTCTGCATCTCTTGGTGTGTCTGCCTATTTGGGTACTGTCTAAGCCATTTCAGTTAAAATTAGCTGGCTTAGTCAAGACTGTGGTCTAAGCTGCCTAAAGTAGCCCAGATAATTCTGATTGAAATCTGGTGAGTGAGGGATCATCTGAGTTGCTTTGTCATCGTACCTGAGGGTACTGTTCATGTTACACTTGATCCAATTTAAGGGTGGGCTGTTGCCAAAAAGAAGTGGGAGCATCAGCAGGTAGAGTATTGGGCTGTCATTTTCTGGACTATTGTCTCTTCTCACAAAGCCAGTGAGTCTTAGCTTCTGGCAGAAATGGGTTGGGATTGTGTGGAGAAACTGGAGGTAGGAGGGCAAAGGAAGCAGTAATGTTCCACCTGTAATGTTTGTTTCTGGATGAGAGTGTCTGTTCTCAGTGTTAGAAAGTCATGGTACTTTTCAGGCTTTATTGAACTTTCCAGTGGTGCTTTTCTCTTTTTATATAATTTATGTTGATCTGAAGGCAATGTATATTGTTACAAGTATTTATAGTATTTCAAGTGAAGCATGCAATTTACAAGTCATTTCCCTTAAACAGGCTTTATCATAAGGTTATCTTTACTTGCTGTTCTATTTCAGTCAGAATATAGTTACTTTAGACAGCTTATGGCAACAAAGCTGGCTAAACTTGGGAACTTGGGAGTATCTTTCAGAACAGTTGAGAATTTAGGCTTACGTATATTTAGTCCAAGGTCTAGTAGCCTCTGACTTCAAATCAGTCACATTGTCTGACATGGCAAGTTGCGCAAATTGTGTAAATGCTAATCTCTATCCAACTTTTTTTTTCTTTATTTTACTGCCAGCATAGCTCCTCTTTGGTTAGGATAGGTCTACCAAAGTAAGGAAGAATATATCAGCTGCCTGGCTGCACCTGCTGCCTG
>VZTO01003749.1:35157-67615 GCA_013400615.1 Syrrhaptes paradoxus
GAACTATTGCTGTGTTTGCCTTGCTTTTACTCTTTCCTAGGTGTCTGGTGGTGACTGCTGGTGGAGGACGGTCAGGTAGATCCTTGGTCTGAACTAGTATGGTGATTTTAGTATTCTCTTTCAAACAAAAATACCTTCTCAGTACATGTTAAGTTTTGTGAGCTTTGGTTTTTTTTCCTGTCCCAAAGTGCTCAGGAGCACCATAAAAGAGTTCAAGAAAGGTGATGTTCCTTGTCTGCTCTTCACACTTCTAGCTCTGGAAAATAACCGAGGAGGGGTTACTCCAAGGGCTTTCCTACTAATTTCTGGTTCCTTACCAGGAACTAGAGAATGGAAAGCTCCTTTTGCTCTTTTACTTTGTGAAGATAAGGGGAAGATAAGAGGATGGGTGTTAAAAATTCAGCCTCCGTTACTACTTTGTGGAAAAGACCTATAACTTAGTGGATTCTCAGCTCCCTAAGACCCCCTGAGGGTCTTGAGCATGTTTGGGAATTATCTTGCGGGTGGGGACTGCAGAAATCTGTGTGAATTTTGAGCTTATTTTATTTCAAGACTGTTCCTTTTCTCATTATAGTGGTAGACAATGGCATTGTAAAGAATATCTCCTCTCAGTTCTGAGAGATAAAAATGCTGTGTTTTATTGTCATATGATTTAATTTGGTTTCGAACCTAGTTGCAACATTATATTAAGTTGCACCTTATGTGGTTCAGTTCAGTGGTGCAGAAGGGACTTGTTAAATATACTAAGGACTGACTAAAGCCCAGTGTCCTGAAACTTCCTGAGAACATGCTTCATCCATGCCTATGTTGGGAACAATGATTTCATTAATATCGTTCTCAACATAGTTAAAACTGAAAATGTATCCAGGCATGTAAGGCACATCTTGTAACTCATTTTAATAGTATCTATAGTAAACATAACTATTTATAAACTAACAGCTAAATTTAAAGGGTATAGCATTGTATATAAGTGCCTATGACCTATCAATATATAATATTCATAAATGAATAATACAAGAAAAAAATACTGTGTACAAAGGTGGACCAGCACTTGCATCTTCTCATTCCCCTATCTAGAGTTAACATAAGCAAAAGTTACACTTAACAGGAGGACTGTTGGGGAAAATCTAATTCAACAAGTTCATTTTAAAGTTATATAAAAAGCTTTCTAAAGTCTTGAGGCAATCCATAATTTTCTGTGTGCACTTGGAGAAGACACATCAGTTGCTTAAGGGATCAGTTAATCTGTCAATCTTTCAAAAAGCAAAATTAACTGCATGCATAGTGATGTTTTTTCCTTACTTATTAAATAGTGATTTCATACTGCGTGGGTTAGAGCTAGAAATGCTGTGTTTACTGATGAGGAAGGGAATGTCATTGCCATTTATCCTGTATTTACATCACAAACAGGTCTATGAATTGTACAATGCAGACACTTCAAGAAATTTATACTCGAAATTGCAGAGAAATTAAGAACTTTGCATTTCTGATGTAACTTGCTTGAGGTTTTGTCAAATTGCTTCTTTTAGTTTTCTGTGTTTGTGGCAGTTGTATTAACTGTATTTGGTGTATTAGGATATGCTTGTGTACACAAGTTATCACCAAAGGCAGCATCTGCTCCTAAGGTTTTTAAAATGTGTGGAAGATTGTTAATTTCTTTACTTTTCAGTGACAGGGAGTAGATGGGTACACTCAACAGTTCCTCTAGAATGTGTTGTCAGCTATAGTAGTTTCCTGACTATACTTTGTATTGCAGAGGTTAGTTGAACTGGGGATTTTCATGACGTCTTCATTCCAGTAGTGATCATTGTTCTTGGTTGTGTGAAATAATACTAGGAGAACACTGAAGACAGAAATATATGGGATACAGCTATCTACTAATAGTCTGTATCTGAAACTCCTCATTTTATTGTTTGTTTGCATTTTCTACTTTGTCTAATACTCATTTGTTGAGACAGTCTTTATAAAGACCGCAGCGACTGGAGAGGCAGGTTACTTCAGTAATTCTGTTCTTTGGTTTTGGTGTAATTGGTGTACTTGATAGCAATAGAAAAAGTGTCCAACAAAGGCGTGAAGCCAATATAGAAATGTGGTGCTGTTGTTTAATTGGTAGCTAGGACAGTATTGTTTTCTTAGAAGCTGAAAAAACCTCATCAGTGCATCCTGAAACTGTTTAGACACATTGACTAATTACATATGGTTGTGTGAAAGTGTTCTCTGGGCCAGAAATAATTTATGGATTGCCCTTTAAGAACCATTGAGGTAGCAAATAAGTATAGTTTACTATATAGTGTGGTCTGTTTGCTAAAATATGTTTTGAAACTATTTCTTTGTTGCTAATCAACTCTTAAAGTTGAACTGTGAAACTCTATCTGGTATTAGTGACCTACAGCTCTGACTTTTTTATTCAGCAAGTTAATATGAAGTTAATTTTCAGGTGTGTTTCCCTTCATGTGCCTTAGTAATACTGAGTGATTTATTTTAACAAATATTTGAGATTGCAACATCAACTGTGGCAATTTGTGCATTTAATGCTTAGCCGTTAGTCACAAACCTAATTGTGACCTGCTTTTATATTTGTGAATGGTGAGGAGCTGGGAATAGCAGATATTCCACATGTAAGAGAGGGCTGTTTAGAGGAAAAGGGATAACATTTTTATTTACAAGAAAGCTATTCTTGGGCTGTTCTCAGAGCACTGCAGTTTTGAAGCACTGGATGTAGTGAATGTATGAAGAATGCACAACTGGTGTTTGATGGCCCTGCTGGGACAGTCCTTAAACAAAAGGATTTGTGGGCTCTAAATGTGGAATATGTTCTTTAGCAATTAGTTCTGCTGCTGTGTGACAGTTCTAATTTGACTATCTGTCTGGCTTGTTGAAATAAACTTGAAAATGTTGGTTTCTTTTTTTTTTTCCCTTTGGAGTTTTTGCCCTCTTTTGTGTCCGAACAGAGGTTTGTTGTATATGACTACAGTCATATGCATAGGAGAGGAAAGTGTGAAGAGAAGAATTACTCTGTGCTGGAAAAATTAAGGAACACTGTGGAAGAAAAACATTGTTTTTTCAATTAGACTCTTTTTATCACATGTATACTTCATCAGACCTCTTTATGTGTGCCTAAGTGTTTGAAGTCTCACACCAGGTGAATAAAATAAGGGGTATTGTAAAGGCAATTTACTTACAGTAATATCTTATTTCCTGTGTTGTTGACTAGATTTGTGTTTGAATAAGAACATTTCTTTTGTGGCAGCACAGGTGCTCCTTGATTCTGCAGTGAAGGCATTATTCTGTGCTTGATACTAGCTAGTTGCCATGGTAACAATTATGATGTCATGAATTCAGTACAGTGACTTCACTGCGGTGCATTTTATCTTTATTCTCAGTTTTCTTCAGATCTTGCTAGCAAACCAAAAAAGCATTTACGTTGTGATACTATGACTTGTTTATTATGTGATAATGATGATTAATATGATATAGATCTCTCTTTCAAACTAAACCTGATTGCTGCTTACTTTTAAATTCACCCCCAGAGTCTGGGAAACTGAGACCTTGCATTTTTATTTATGTGGACTTGTTTCAGCTGTACTAGCCCAAAAAGTTTGCTGATAGGAATGAAGAGGAAAATAAGGTTTATTTTTTTTCATCGCTCAGATGTGATTCTTTTCAGCTGAGAGACATGTATGTACTTTAAAACTGCAAATGTGAGTGTAGCAGTGTCCTGTTATGTCTCTTCTTCTAGAATAATTTGTTCAACTGTGGCTTGCCTTTCTTTGTCCTGTTCTTTTCTGAAGCAGGTGAAATGTTTTCTTAGTCTCTTTTAAAGGGTTTGTTGACCTGCAAATTGTACCAGGAAACTTCCTGCTCGTCAGCCTTTGGAAATGATCAGCTGTTTTCTGCTCTCTGAGCACTTCCATTTTTCACTGCATTGTGCACCTCCATTTCACAGGTAGCAGAACTGACTCTGCAGTGCATAGTCTTACCCTGTCCTCCTTTGCCTTCTGATAGTCAAAGAGAAGTATTTACCATTTTTCCTATTTTTAAACTGATATAACTTCCAAATTTAGCCCCAGTAAATGTGCCAATAAAAACATTGAGTTTAACTAGCTTGCATTTCTTTTGTTGACATAATTGTGTGTCTGTTTAGAGCTGGCTTATTGGCTTAACTCAAGGGTTGCCCGAGACTTCTGGGCCATCTGACTTAACATTATCAGTGAATAGTGCAAAGTGTGTTGAAGTGGTATGCCGGGTATTTTGTGTAAGGCTTTTTTGGCCTCAACAAGTAAAAGGTTCTTCACCTTTGGTTTTGTTTGACAAAGGTAGTTTCTACGTATAGGTAGGGCCTAAGTGTTGTTGTAAATGTGCTGAAAGCCTTTCTAATAACAGGAGAAAATGTAGGATGTGCTTATTTCTTCCTGTGGCTGACTGCTGCAGTGATCATTTGCATTAAATTCTATTGAGCGTATATCCATTTACGCAAGGTTAGAATTAAATGACCTCTTCACATTTTTCTTCCTTTGAAGAAAGATGGAGACTTGAAAAGCATCCACTGGCAAGTGGGAGGGTGTCATGGACAGCATGTAAGGATGATGAAAAACAACAGGAAAATAAAAGTTGAAGTTGTCCTTCGGCAGAAAAGAAAAAATATCCTGTGTAGCCCGTCATTTACGATAAACATATAATGGAAGTTGAATTCTGACATGCTGCAACTGGAGTTAAGACTTTTGATAGATGTTTTTGTTAATTAGCTACTGACAAGCAGCAAACTGCAGAATACTATTGCAGGTACTGTTCCCATTACCTAAGTGCAAAGGTCCTGCGCTTGAAGATTTGCTAGTTTATTTTGGTAACAGCTGGGCTTAGAATTAGGAACTTTTTTCTTTGATCAGCATGAATGTGTTATTGAGGGGGTAGCTTGTGTTAAATTCTCTAAATGCTTTCTCAAAACTGTAAAGAAGTGTGTTTATCTTTAATGCCTGTGCAACAGGGAGGGTTTTACTAATTTAAGAGTACTGGTATGGTTTGATTGCTGAAGCTTTTCGTCTTTAGACTAGGTTTATGTGATGCTGAGAGTAGCCTTTTGTAATTTAGGTGGTGTTTTTTTGTCTGTTCATTTCTAATCATTAAGGTTTTTCTAAGCATGTAGATTTTCCAAGATGCGATTGGACAGGGTGCTAGTGTTTCATCTAGGCTCCCTTTCCCACGAGAGACTGGACCAGGTGATCTTTCAAGTTCTTTTCCAGCCCGCACTAGTCCAGGATTCTAGGATTAAGCTGTTGGAAGGAATAACAGCTTCCTTAATGTCAAACTGACATAACTGTGCATGAAAAATTGCTAACCCAAAACTCTAGTTTTTTAGTCACATGGAGTTTAGATCATTCAGTTCCCAGCAGTGTTTGTATGAACGACTGTTGCATTTGGAAATAGTATTATGGCAGTTAATACCAGACTGAATATATTTGGAGTTTAAAGCTCTGGACGGCAGGTGTCTTGGCAATGCAAATTCTTCTGAAGAAATGAAAGGGAAGTGTAGAAGTTTTTTTGGAATGCTTAGGAAAAATGATTACCTCTACAAAATTTCAGTGTGTAAAAACGAAAGGAAACTTGGAATGGAAAAAGCGAAAATAAGTTTTACAGTGTGAGTACCTTATTCTCTTTTATCAATAGATGGATATGTGGCCTATCTGCAGTATATAGATCAGAAAGGAACCTGCTGGACTTTCTTCAAACTTAACATTTAAGAGATTAGGATGATAGTAAGCAACAAAAAAACCCACTAGCCACCCCAACCATTTTCTTTTAGAATTATGAAACAGAACACCCTAAACCTTCAGTGCTCTCTCATATTCCACTCCAGATTCTTCTGTGAGAACCAGTTATGTTCTTGCCTGCTGGGACTCGGAAAATAAATAAGCAAGTTTGAATTGTCTCAGTTATTGCTGTTGCTTCTACTTAAAAATATGACATAAAACCAAGGTAGTACATTAGTACCTAGTTCATATTAGACTTCTGCATCCTTTTTTTATACAGAGAGACTAGAACCTGTTTGGTAGGTTATTACCAGTAGTAGTGGTGCCTGAAAGAAAAATAGTATTGGTGGAAGTATGGCAAACTAATTAGCACACATTTCAGGATACAGTGGTAGATAGTGTTTTGAGGTTGTGGTTGTTCAGGGGCTAGGACTATAATGGTGGTGTTTTGGTACTTTTTTGGCTGCAGCTTTGCAGACTTTTTCTCCAGGTCAGCAGCTTCAACAAGATTTCAATGAAGAGAGTTAAAATGCTTGGATGGGTCACTTTGCAGTGCCTACTTCATAGCCCAGAACCAAATTTTGTTCAGAATTGGACTGTGTGAAAGAGGAGTTAACAGAAGACAGTGGCAGCTTGAAGGGCTGCTTACTACTGTAAAAAGGTTGGGAGGCTGGAAATGCCAGGGGGGCGTTTCAGGGACAGTACCTGTTGAAAAGCTGAGCTTCTAAACTTGGTCCAGTTCAGAGGTCCTTCTGACCTACTAACCTATCAAAGGTTTCATCTGTCATCATTCTGAATATCAGGTGACCTGACCCACCAGTCATTTGCTGCTTCCAGTCTGCTGGAAGGCCATGAATGGCATCACAGGTAGAGAGACACCTCTTCAGATGTGTCCTCTAATAAAAACTGTCTTTAGAGGACAGGGTTTTATTGGCTTCGTAAATTGCTATGTCTCTTGCAAAGACTAATATAGAAAGTTCTTTATATCACCTTTCAAAGAGGTAAGGGTTTGAAATTTAGTGTTTTGAAAGCGATGAGGAGAATCTTCATCAGTACAGGGGGGCTGGCCTTAACAAGCGTATATTAAAATCATTATAGATGAGCTTTGGAGAAAACATAACTGGATTAATTGAGAGCCATGCAAAAACTTCCGTGACAAATTTGTAAATGGTGATGGGTGATTCCCCCACGCACCTAGGTCTGCAGTTGGGTGTGCTGTGGGATGCTGGGGTGACATGGTTATCTTGGCCTCAGCAGGCTGCCTGACTCCCTTTTTCTGCAGCTCTGATTCAGATTACCCAGCAGTCCTTGTGCTTTGCTGTGATCAAACGATACAGCCCTCATGGAAAAACGTGCTACTCAAAGCTCTGTGTGGCTCCTGTAGCCAACTTGATCTATACAATGGGAAATAGGAAAGCTGCCTTTATCTGATTAAACAGCCGACTTTGGCATGAAATCTCCTTTTTAATATCAGCTTGCTGGAAGTGCTATGACAATAAAATGCCTTTTTTTTTTTTTTTTATTTCACTCCTCTTCTTGGGAAAGCAAAAAAATTGACACTTCCTCATTTCATGTATTACTGCCAGAGCATTCTCTTGACATTCATCAAATGCAATACCCTGTTGTACTTAAGTGCTTAACTTTTCAACTGATTATTAACTGCCAGCACCTGTGCTACATGAAGGTTTTTTCATGGTGACCTCAACTATTGTTTCTTCGTGCTTGCTATATTGATGTTAAATGAATTGATAATAAAATGAATCAATAATAAAGTGAATAATATTTCAGCACTAATCATTACATTACAGACATCAAGCCATCAGTTTAGGAAATTACTATGCCCACTTTAATAGTGAAACATTATCTTGCACACCATAATCTAGAAATATGGTATATTTTCTTTAAAAAATAAGGATTCTTTTTCAGCTGTTCCTTGATAAAGAACTTTACTGTCCTTGTAGCACTAAGTTGTGGTTTTACTGAAACAGAAACATACCATTAGTGGTTGAAGTACTGTCACCATGCATATTATTTTTTCCCAAAGCACAGTAGAAGGTACTGTACTTAAGGCACAAACCTGAAAAAACAAACTGTCCTAATATCCCACTTAAATAGAAAGAAAAGATGAACGTTTGTTATAGTCCTTTTGGAATTTTCAAGGCTGTTATGTAAGTGAAGTTAGGATGAACACCTTTCTGAGTCCTGAATTTGTCTTTAAAAACAAATGTAAATTTTGTGAAATAACTATCCTGTTAACACACAGGAATGGTATTTTAAAAGTAAAATGTATACATGGTTAACAAGAAAAAGTTTGAAAAAGTTATCTGTCTAAAAAAAAAAAAACTAGGCTAACTGTCTCTCCCCGCTCCCCTGAGCTTTATGAATGTGTTCCTAACTAATTTGAAGCTACTGAGATTTACCTACTGAGGCTCCCTCTACAGTCAGTGTAGGTGATGACTCAGGTCGTCAAGTTTGACTTTCATTCCAAATAACAGGTGTGAAGCAGTTCTCCTTGTGTATCCAGATAACCATGCATAATAAGCACATCTTAATGACCTTTGAAAGATTAGTCTATGTTCTGTATTATTGTAAATGAAAACCACTGGTGATAGGTGTGTATAAAATGGCCCCATTTAATGATGTTAGGTGATCCAATTTTTTAAAACACTGCATTTGCAGCAAAATGTAGGCTGTCCCTGTAGTAAATGGAGAGAAATAAAGGCTAATTTGTGATTAAACTTGGTTTCTGGTTTTGCTTTCTCTAGGTAATTTTGGTTTTTGGAGGCTTGGGAAAGGAAATATTTTTTATGCCCTTTTCTTTTTGATGTCTTGCTTAAGATTCTCTCTTTGTTTACCAAGCACATACCTTACTTCTGTTGCAGTGCTATGGTAGAGAAAAGATTTGGAGGAAAGGGAGAGGAAGCACAAAGGCAGGGGGACAAACCATCAAGAAGTGTTTGTAGGAAGATATATCAGGGAAATAAGAGCTCTGTAGGAAAAGAGTACTGTGCATATTCTTTATTCTTTATAAATCATGGGGTAAACTTCACATCTACGTCTATGGTGTAGTAGATTCAGAGAAATACTTGCCTGGTTGTAATTGCAGAGTATTGTTGGAGTAAATGCTTCTTGAGAGAAGAGTCACAAACCTCAGAAATCTTAGAATCAGTGCACTTTTTTGTCATTCAGTTATCTATTAATGCATGTAATTTAAAAAAGAGCAGTTGGCTAAGTGCACTGTTCAAGTAATGCAACCTCAAGATTTTAGGCAGAGATTGGCATTTCATTTGGCTTCCCAGATTTGTGGTGTTTGCACTGGCTTCTGCTTTTCAGATAGCATTGATTGAGTAGAAAAAAAATGATGTTGTTTACAGTAAACACTGTCCTTCATATGTAGACAGCAACAATTAATTACAGAGTGGGGGTAATAAAAATAGAAGGTTCCTATCAAGTCAGACTGGAGAGAAGTATCCTTGAAATGTTCTCTTTAAAACAGTTGTCCACAGCCCTTGTGACAAAGATAAACAGCATTTATTGGCCTCAGAGAATCACGAGGTTCCATATGTAATTTCTAGGGATGATTTTAGTTTGAGAGCATATAGAGCGTTGTGTGTTTGACATACTTTTCAAGATAAAATAGTTTCCTTTACCATCGTGTTTTACTAAATGCATATACATTGTAATAGTTCTGATCTTTAATCCAGAATTATATTAAAATCTAGAGACTATACAGCTCAACTGGTTGAGCTCAGTTGGTGGGTTTGTATTTTAATTTGTGCAGTGTCTACAACAGGGAGAAGACATACAGACTTCATAGGAAGAATGTGGATGTCTGGTATTTTCTGTTCCAGAACGTTTGCTTGAGAAGCTGTGTTGGATTTACTTCCTTTTTAGATACCCTTTTCAGATACCCTGAACATTTGACTGCTTAAATGATAGTCTGATGTGCCACTGCAGAGGCGTTTTCCTTTCATATTGCTTTCATTCAATAAGATGCGCATTTTTTTCTGTGTAAATGATCTCGTATTCAGTAGTGCAATTGATGATTTCTCTTTTCTTCCTGCTATAACACTGGCAAGCAGTTCAGTTCATCCAGGTGTCAGTGCTTTTAGTTGTGTGATCAGAATTTTCTAATGAGGGGAGGAAACGGTAAGAACTGGTTTGAAATCACTTTTCAAGTTCCAAAAAGAAAAAAGAAAGCAAGGCCGTCTTAAAATTAACAGCTGGAGTATTTTATTCTTTATGGCCTTTCAGAAAGGAAAGAATAGAGATGGGGTTTTTTTTTTGCTTGTGAAATCTTACAGAGCTTTCTTCCCATTTTTCTCTCATGTTCACCCCTCATCTTTATCATAGAAATGTAATTCCTCTTCTGACTACTTTCCTCTGAGGTTTGTCCTCTGTGACGCAAAGTTAGTTTGGTTGACACAAACTCTGATTCTGTTCAGTTTTGTCTTTTGTTCACCCCCATGTCCCACCTTATTTTTGGTTAATTAATTTTAATAATATTTTAAGAGATTCTGCTTTTTTTTTTCTTCTTTGTGAAGTCCAAGTCAACTGAATGCAAAAGTAAAGCCATGCCAAGCAGTTGCAGGGTGCTTAGAACAGAGCAGAATCTGCACAGGGGCGCTCTAGCCCACTCTGTGAATAGAAAGCTTGAGTGAGGTGTGTTGTGCTAGGCTTCAATCCTTGCTTCTTTTGGCAGTTGGGGGCTGGAGTTGGTCACATTTAAATAATCATTTGAACATTTTGGTGTGGGCTCTTTTTTTTCTGTGAAAATGTCTCTACCAGGGGTGTCTGTAAATTTTTTTTTTCTTTCCCTTCTTTTTCCTTCCCCACACTCACAAGACAGAAATTAGAAAGTCCTTAACCATCCAGGCTTGCAGGATGAAAAACTCTGTATCTGAAGTGACTGGCTCCTGACCTTGCTCGTTGGTTTTAAGAGCCATTGACTCTTTCACCTGTGATCTTGAAGACAGTGGAACAGTGCTAGATGAAAATACCTGGATTTCTTTGCTGGAAATACATTGTTTTCTCTAACAAATACCAGGAGTTTCCAGTTACAGGATACTTGTATCCCGTTTGGAGTGACTTGAGTTTGTAGGCTTTAATGGGGTCCACTTGGATAACACTGGGATGTAGCTCTTCCGCTAGGCTGCTCTGATTTTTATGTAGTGAGTCATTGAGTGGTTAAGACAGATTATGGCCTTTGTGTACACAGTTTCTTTTCCCAAAACCAGTATTTTTGATGTCTTTGAGCAGCAGCCTTGATGTGTATTCTACTTACAAGTGAGTAAAAAGTGTTTTGAAATGGGAATTAGGACAGGAAGCTGGTGTCACTTTTAGACCCACAAAAGTTCTACATACACAGACAGGGTGGGCAGACAAGGATAGATGGTTCTGTTACAGAGATTCAAGCACAGGAAAACATGCTAGCCAGACTGCTTGTAGCATTGATGCTTCAAGTGAGCAGAAACAAATATTTGTAATTCAGTCTTATGACTGTTTGACTTGAAAACGTAGTCCAAGTTTACAGTAATAAAAGCCTATTTTGTATTATACAGTGTTCTAGGAGGGAAGTGTTTTGCCCTTAGAAAGTCTCTGTAGGAATAAAGAGTCTGTAAATGCATTACAAGGTGGGATTGTAAACTGGCAGCACAGTGCAAAGCTGCAGTCGAGTGCCAGAATTTACATTTGTAGTAGAAAGAGATTTTCATATGCCTTTGTTGCAAAATGGGGCATTCTGATATGTAAAACAGTAATTTCAAAAGGCCCTTCCCTGGGTTCTCAAATGATCTGAGATTTTAGATTAGATCATCTGAGTTAGATCTTCTTTCAATTGAGTAGCAATTCAAAGGTACTCTCTATCTTCCTGTAGTCTTGAATGTGAAGATAATACTGCACGAATGCTCTCTGCTTGTTAGAGGAGTCTTATCAGTATGACGTGTTTTAATTCAAGGTAAAACTTGAATGGACAAATATTGAGAAATGATATGGGACTTCCTAACTTTTTTCCTGACAACCCAGCTCTTGGTGCCTGCTGTTCAGTCTCAAGGCAACCACAACCAATATTTCTCATGTGCAAAGGAGAAGAATTGAGTACTCTTTCAGAACTCTCCTTCCACTAGGAGTGTCAGCTGTTCTGTGGAAAGACTGCTTGCTCTCATACAACAAATATCTTATTTAATGTGCTGTTTGACAGCAATTGAGGGGAAATTATAAGGTAAGGAATTGTCCTTTTATGAAGTAGCTGTACTCCCAATTACTTTGTTTCATTTCAGAATGGGGAATTTGTCATTATCATAGAATGGCCCGGGTTGAAAAGGACCATAGTGATCATCTAGTTTCAACCTCCCTGCCATATGCAGGGCCGCCAACCACTAAACCAGGCTGCTCAGAGCCACATCCAGCCCGGCCTTGAATGCTTCCAGGGATGGGGCATCCACAACCTCCCTGGGCAACCTGTTCCCATGTGCCACCACCCTTCGGGTGAAAAACTTTCTCCTAATCTCTAACCTAAACCTCCCCTGTCTTAGTTTAAAACCATTCCCCCTTGTCCTGTCACTATCCACCCTCGTAAACAGTCGCTCCCCCTCCTGTTTATAGGCTCCCTTCAAGTACTGGAAGGCCGCAATGAGGTCTCCCCGGAGCCTTCTCTTCTCCAAGCTAAACAAGCCCAGTTCCCTCAACCTTTCCTCATAGGAGAGGTGCTCCAGCCCTCTGATCATCTTAGTGGCCCTCCTCTGCACCCTCTCTAAGAGCTCCACATCCTTCCTGTGCTGGGGGCCCCAGGCCTGGACACAGTACTCCAGATGGGGCCTCACAAGAGCAGAGTAGAGGGGGACAATCACCTCCCTCTCCCTGCTGACCACCCCTTTTTTAATGCAGCCCAAAACACAGTTGGCTTTGCGGGCTGCAAGCATGCACTGCCGGCAGCAAGCACTCACTGCCGGCTCATATCCAGCTTCTTGTCCACCTGGACCCCGAAGTCCTTCTCCGCAGGGCTTATACAACTTAAACACAGCTTTTACTTCCTTCAGCACTATGAGATGAATGGGTCTAATCCAGCAGCAATGTTAAGTACACACACAGTTGCTCTTCACCTGGAAGGAGAATCTATTTTTAGCTGCAATATCTCAGATTAATTTAATGATGTCGTGACAGTAACAGAGGATCTAGGACTGCTATTATAACTCATTCATAGTTTAAAACTTATTCTTGCATGTAGATCTTGGGGAGCAGCATGTCTGTTCATGAGGATTTTGGTGAAACTTGAAGATCTATATGAATGAAAGAATAAAAGATAGTATGAGGATGAATAGGATAGTTGAAGATTCCTTTGTAGCACTGTAGAAACAGTTCTAGCTGTGAAAAGAGGCTGGATGTTACCTTTTCCAAATCGGAAGTTTGGTGTGCTTGTGGAAGTGTGCTAAAAGCCGAAAAATTAGGTCTTTCAAAGGGGCGTAATAAACCAAAGGTTTTAGCATTGTCTTTCTCCTTTCCAAGTCAGAGGCTTCCAGGTTTCTGAGCTTTGATCTTGGAGACAGCAACCGATAGGCCCTGGCAGTTGCAGGAGCTTTGTGACTCTTGGCATCTAGCCATCATCACCAAATTTTAATTTTATTGTTGTTCAGAGATTCTTTTGTCTCAACTGAAATTCCTTGAGGGGGTTTGTTTCATAAGTATTAGCAGACTTTCCCCTTTTTCCTCGAACAAAATTCTGCCCTCGGGTGTTGCTGTTTCTTCCCTACATTAAGGCTGCATGTGTTTACTGTGTGCGTATTCAGTTAAAGGTATTTCATATACTTAATGTACTTGCTATTTAAGGTTTTGGGTATTGTAAGTGAGACAGGAAATAAGAAAACCTGTTCAACAGGCTAAATCCCACACTGTTAACTGAGGAGCAAAGAACTAAGATACAGAATATGTATGAAAAGGAAATTGTTTGCATTACTGTTTTGGCAACAAACTTGTATGTTGAAAGAGCAAGGGGAACTTTAAGGTACCAGGTTCTATAGCAAAGCAAAACATAAAATGAAATAAAATCCTTAAAATAAGGGTGGATTACCAAGTAAAATACTAGTACACTGCTTTTAAGTATGTTAATGTGAGTAAATTAAGAAATTTAAGAAATTAAAATGTGAGAACTAAGGTTAGGACTTCAGATTTTTCACTGATTTATACTGCCTCCAAATGGTATTTTAAGCAAGTTTTCTAGCTTACATGTTCCTAAGTTTCTCAGGTTGTAGGGTTTTGATTTGTTTTAACTTCTTTCAAATAAAAAAAAGATACAAAAACCAAACAAAAAACCCACTCTCAAAACAAAACCCAAAATAATAAAAAACTTTCCCACCTTGTTGAGTGCTTGAAGTTTTAATGTTTGGGATGTGTTTTGCGATCATTAGATAAAATATACTAAATAAATGTACAGTAATAGTTGTTTTTTCCCTTCTTCCCCTAATATTTCAATTAAATATTGCTTGAGTAAGTAATCCCTAGTGTGGTCCCTCTAAAAGATACTTCTGACTGGATATGGCTTAGTACACAAAGATATGTTCTTTTACTTTTCCTGCCCCAGAAATAGCGTCTTGAATTTAACTTTTAGATTCAGATTTTTTTTTCTGTATCCCCAGTGTGCTTTGTATTATTCAATATTCAGTTTGTAGTTATCACAAAGCATTATTTAAGCTACAATAACCCTTTGCAGCATTTGTGTTTTATTGCACTGTGTTCAGGCTTTGGTCTTCTGATTGGTGTCAAATATCTGCATTGAGCTAATTGGTTGGCTTTGGTTAGTTCTCTTGGACATTTTGGTGCTCACTAACATTTAAAGATCACAGATGTAGTAATCCAGCACTGATGACAGGAATCTCTTTGTTTTGAATTCTCAAAAATAAGAATTAGTAAGAATAGGAAAGTGTGTCTACCAAGAAACCTTTGGCTCTGTTATGTCAGATTCCTGAAAAAGAAACACCATGCAGATAGAAAAATATTGTAGTAGCATACTTTTCTGGCTGAATGAATAGTGAATGCGCGTAAAAGCATCCTTTGTTATTAACCCACATCAGTTGTTAATACATGGGGACAGCTAAGTGAGGAGTTGCCAATAGCGCATTGCAAAAGGTAACCAATTGTCAGAAGGCCTTAAGGAACTCTCTTCCTAGGTGGCATTTGTAAACTGCCTGGTATGAGCTGCTGCTTTTGTGAAGCAATAATCATGTATCTGTGATATTTTTATCAGTTGCTTCTAAAATGAAGGTGATGTCAAATGTTCACTATTGCTGTTTCAGTATAGTAAAATAAGATTGAATAAATTGAGAGGAAGTGAGTCAGTCTTTTTTTAAACACACTTTACTGCACAATGCACAAAGCCTTGTCATGAGGGAAGTTATTCCCTCTACTCTGGTTTCCTCTATGAGTCTCCTGTTTTCTCTAAAATAAGCATGAAGGATGTTTTTAGTTGCCATGGAAGTTGTGTCATGCCAAGACAAGAGGTAGACTCTTCTGGTAGAGTAATTTAAAGGAGGTATCAGAGATACTGCAAGAAATAGAATGTGGTGTTATCAAGACGAGGTAAATTAATGTGTAGTTTTTGTAGCACCATTTAACTGAAGCTTTTGGCTTACACTGAAGCCATGGGTCTCAAGGCTGCTGTTTTCATAAGCTTCATTTGTTTGTGATAAGGGCATGGTTCCGTGTTTTTCTGCCTTTTCAGATTTGGGAAGCTTGTGTAAACTCCTCAGCAGAGTTTGAGACCGCTTGACAAGTTGTACTCTATGTGGACCAAACCTTACCTTATTTGGGGGACAGAAGTGCTATTTTAATCCTATGTTTGTGTAACCAGTAGTGTATCCATCTCTATCATTCAAACAATAGCTTTTCTTTTTCCAACAGCAGCAGCTGCTGTGAGAGAAGGATGGAGAGGCCAAAAAAGAAAAGGGAGGGCTTGCAGCTTGTGAAGCTGGAGATGAGTGGCACTGTTGGCTTAGGAAGAATTCATACAACAACTGTATGAGCATCTACTTCTTTAGTGTCACTAGCAAGTCTGTCTCTGGATAAGAATATGCATATGAGAAAAGCTGAGCTGCCTAGGCAGCATTTACTTCTTTAAGAGACATTCTTACCTTATGGAAAAAGTTGCAAAGATGGAAATAGCCATTGACCACTTCTTCAGCCACGTTGGTTTTATATTGACTTTTGAACTGACAAATAGCAGAAGAAGAAATAACTAAACTGGCTTAATATTGCTGCAGAGTCTTATGATAATTTGGGACTTGCTAATTAACCAAGTGCCAGAAAATAGAAGCAGGTAGAGCAAGTGTAAGTATGCCTCTGTTCAACTGCAAAAAAAAGGGCAGATTACGTCCCCCAAGTCTGCCTCCGTGGAACATACTGTTTTATAAAATTACAGTGAGAGTGGATGGCAAAGGCATGCGTATATGCCATCTGTCAGCTAAACTCAGTTTGACACAGGCATGTATATATACATATCTATGCATACTAAAGGTAAGCAGTGTTAGAATTTGTCACTCTACAGGGGATTGTGCCAACCAAGTTGAGGGTTTTGTATTTTTGAATTTGATGAAGATGTCAGGGTGATTTTGTTTGTTTTCAGTTTTTTTGTTTTTCTTTTTACTTTTCTCTTGATCTTTTTGAGGATGGGTTTTATCTATACTATGATCACGCTAGCTCTTAAATACTGCACAAGTGTTACCTCTAGCGCAGTTTCACATCACAGTTTATCTGATATCTGGCCCCTCCTGAAGGGGATCCCCTTGCCTTTGACTGTTAGTTTTTATACCTTTCCCCCTCAAGTGTTTTTGTAATTGAACAATTAAAATATAGCTGGTGTAATTTGCAGATTGAGTGGAAATCTATCCCTCTTGTCAGTGTTGGTTTTCTTCCATATCAACTAGGGGAGCCAATTCCCCTGATGCCACATATTAATTATGTGACAGAGAAGCAGTGGGAGCATTTGCTCTTTGCAGAGGTATTGTCCCTTCACTTCATCTTTGTGCAGCTGACTTGCAGCCTGGCTTATCTGTTTTGGGGAACTGCTGCACCAGTATGATGGCCAGTTCTGTGGCTGTGGTGTTTGGTTTTTGGGGTTTTTTTGTTGTTGGGTTTTGGTTTGAATTTTTTTTTTTTTTTAACTAATGCAAGTGTGGGTTGCTGCTGAACATGAAGGACCTTATGTTTCTGTTCCCATCCAGTATTCCTTTTATCTGTGGAGCCACCTGCCCACCACCAAGTTTCTGCTAGATTGATTCTTGCTGCCACTTGCTAGGCAAGCGCAGTGGTAAAGTCAATGTACAGACATCAGGAAAGGATGGAAAGTCAAGAACTTTGTGTAATAACCCATATTTACTTCAGTTTAGAGCAATGCTGTTTCTGGTCTGCTTGAGGTTCTCTCTAAAGAAGTAACCTGATACTAGTGGAATATCTTTGGAATAGAGAAATGTTTTGCCTGATTGCTTCCAGTTCTAGTTTGATTTGTACCTTTGCTTTTTTTTACAGACACCAGTAAGAAGCCTGGAGTTCATACTCATCTTTTTGGGACTGTGGTTTGATTAGGGAATAATATCAGATAAGTAAGAAGAGTATGAGAATGTGGAGGGATTATGATGATTATTATTAGGGTTTTGTACTTCCTTACTGTGGGTCTAGTATAGACTTGAAATCTGATGTATCTTAAACTAAAATAAAAAATGGGAGCAATTACCTGTTTTTGGTATCATGGCAACATTTCTGGAGACATACTCTGAAGTATTCCCAGTGGACATGCACAATTAAGGGAAGTAAGTAGTTTAAGATAGGATACATAATATACATAGTGACTTCCAGAATAGAAAGCCTCTAAGTAGACAGGTGATTGCTGTGCACATCACAGGAGAAGGATGACTGTATGAAAGCTATTTATACAATATACATATTCCCTGTCTGAAAGCTAAGTGAGCATATGCCTGGAAGCTGCACTAACAAAATAAACAGATGAGATTTCTTTTTAACTTTAAAATAATAGAACTGCTGCCTCCAGTCAGTGTCACAATGAATTACTTCTCTTTTGTGATCTGTATGCTGAATTAATGCAGTATATTTTATTTGGGTTGCTTTATGAACTGTTTCTCAGTGATTGATTCAAATGTAGTAGATGACTATACTTTGCTTGTTTCCCCAAATATTAAGTGATAGCTGCACTCTAGAAGTCTCTTCTTCAGAAGCTGTGCTTAACATCTTGTTCTCCAGTATGCATGTGATAAAATGATTCGCGACCAGTTTACTGAAGGAATGGTTTGACTATTACGTCAGTCAATACCATCATGATAAGTATTGGTTGTCTAGTATTTGGTATTTTCTATCTATACACTTGAAATGTTCTGCTGTGTAAAGCTAGTTTTTCCATCTTTCTTCTGGCTGAGAATTCTCAGAAGTTGGTTGTTGGAACTGTTTGGTTTATGCCAGAAGAAAAATTCTGTACAATAAGAAATTGAATTTCTTATTGCAGGAAAGAATTTTTTACTTTGTTTCTTAAGTAGTGGTGTGTCTTTTTTTCCAGTTCCCTGATTAATTTTCTGTTCTTTGGTTGGTTTCAACCAATTTGACGGAAAGGCAGAGGTATTTAGAAATTTTTCTGCAAGTTCCATGAAACTGAGCCAGGGGACAAGAGGGATCCTAGGAATGTTCTGAGAAGAAGACAAAAAGATGGTGTCATGTTACAGGCATTGAAGAGTTAACAAAAATAAATCTGTCCTTAAAAATGTCCCGAACGTAAGAAAAGATTTGGTCGGACATAATATATGAAAATTTAGCAGAGAAGCCAGTGTTCCCAGAATGGCATGTTCAAGATTGTCAAAACTTCGGGTTTTGGCAGAATAAGAGTAATTTTAACATGTTTGTGTGTGGTGTTTTTAAATATATGAGAATGCTCAGAAACAGGCAGAAGTCTCAGCAGTCATTTATATATTTGCTTTGCTAGCTGTAAGAGCTTAAATGCTGTTCAGCATCACCAGATGTGTGATTGCAGTTCGCTCCAGGTATGTGTGAGATTTTTGGGTGGCAAAGTTAAACTTCCTCTTGCAAAGAAACAAGTGTGAGGACAAACAAGTTTCAAGGGAAGGCAGCAGAATCTTTGGATTCAACTCTTTTACCCAAAGTTATGTTAAAGGTCTCAAATATTTTGCATTTCTGTAATTAGTACATCAGAAGTATTCCTGTGGTGTTGGTTTTATATGGCTGTAACACTGAGAGTATTCAAAGCGTTTTATAAATTTAATTAATACTTGTGGTGGGTTAGCCCTTGTCTGGGGGCCAAACCACACACACCTGCTCACGCAATTCCCACCCCCCACCCAGGGATAGGGAAGAGAATTAAAGGGGTAAATGGGAAAGAGGACTTGTGGGTTGAGATAAGGACAATTTAATAACTAAACTACAATAATACTGAAAATAATACTATATACAAATAAGTGAAACACAGTGATACTGACCCCCCTACCAGATGACCAAAGGCTCAGCCTGTTCCCAGCTAACGATCCCAAAGAAGGGAGAGTCTGAGTGATATGCAGTGATACTGCTCCCCCCACCCGATGACCAAAGGCTCAGCCTGTTCCCAGCTAATGATCCCAGAACTACACTCACGATTCCCCCAGACGGGGGGTGCACTGCTCCCGGAGGCACTCACGGAATGGAGATAACAGTCTGAGCATCCGTGTCTGGCCCCAGCTAATGATCCCAGAGAGGGAGGGTCCCGAAACTCATGAAACAGAGGTAGGAGTCGTAGTGTCCCAGACCAAGAGCCGACTGGGGCACAAAGGGGGGGGGGCAAGGGAAGGCCTTGGGAGAGCGATCCAGAGCCAGAAGAGAACCGAAACCGAAAGGCTTTAGAACCGAAAGGTGAAGGGCCAGTCTTCCAGGGGTCCTCACCTATATACTGGGCATGATGTATGTGTTATGGAATAGATTATTGGTCACTCTGGTTCTCAATCTGGTAACCGAAGAACAAATCCTGGGCTAGTAGCTGGGGCTGTGCCCTCCCAGCCTTCCCTCCCCCCCGCCCCCCCTGCCCTGTCTGCAGAGAGTAGAGAGGCTGAAGGTATCTGTCCATAAATCCAAAACACAGCCTCTTGCTAGCTAGAAAGTTAGCTCTGCTTAACCCAGGACAATACTCTGGTGCACAATCCAAACTGAGTTTTTATCTTCAGTTACTTAAATTGCTCTGTAAGCTCTTTACTTCCATCTTTTTTGCTTCTACTCAGTGTCTATAATCTGAAATACAGTCAGTCTCACTTGTAAAGTTGACGTAATAGCTACAGGTTCTGTAATTCCCTGTAGTGGAATTTCCCCAATTAAAAAAAAAACAAAAAACAAAGAACAAATGCCCAAACAAAAAAAACCCAAACAAAACAAAAACCATAATTACTTCAGAAAACACAGTTCTTTATCACAAGCTTATTTCCTGTGATTGAGAAACATTCCTACCAATTTTATTTTCGTGGTGTTTCCCAGGTTACCTTACAGGTAGCATAATAGGCTATAAATATGCTGCCAATGTGAGACAGAAGCCTCTCTGTAAAGCACAATGACAGCTAAACTCTGCTGTGACATAGAAGACAATTTGACAACAGACATAGCATGGCAATTTGCTGGAGACTTTTATGCCTTTCTATTTATAAAGCATGCATTTTTGTATAATTTGCATAGTCTAATTTTGCCTTTGGACTTTTAAATAAAATTACCCTTGTGCAGGCTCATTAAAATACATAGCCTTAAAAACAGATGTACTTAATTGTCCTATTTCAAAGAGAAAGAAGAGTGTTTTATGAAATGAATTTAAATTTTTTGATTTTGGGTACCTTTTTTCTTCAGATGAAGAAAAGATCTCAAATTAGAATAGTCAAGTAATGAAAAGAGCATTATTAGGTAGGAAAATTACATATGGGTTTACTGTTACTTTCTGCACTCTGGAAATAGTGTGCTATAGGTAGGTGCTTATGTTTTTAGAATATGTAAATCAGGACAAGTTAATTGTCGAAAGGGGACAACTTAAGGTCCTTATGCATTACAAATCTTATATTGAATTAACTTTAAACAATTAACTATTAATAATTTATTGTGGTATTGACACATAAATATCTCTGTTTTGCAGTCTCATGTTTTATTGCAAATAATATTGGCAAACATTTTCAGTATATAGATCTCAGATAAAAATCCACAAAGGAATATATAAATTATGTGTAAGTAGCTGAGGCACAGTATTGAGGGGAGGAGGGGGACTAGCAGACAAAAAAAGATGCTTGAGAAAAGTGCAGTCTGCAGTTATGAATTATTTCATATAAATATTGCCTATGGCATCGATATTTAAAGAGGGCGAAAAGCTGAATATATTACGAGAGCTAATATTAACTGCCGTTAGCAAGCTGTCGGAGCATGCTCAAGCAATTCAAAGAGGAGGGGACCGAATTTGGAAGTCTGTGTCGGATACACCCTGTTGTTTTTCCTTTAGATACTCGTGTTCAAGCCACTTCATCTTTTGAAGAATTAATATGTGTTGATTCTTACTGTAAGTAAAGAATCTTTTGGAAGATTGTGACTTTTGAACAGTTTGCGCAGAGCAGCCTTCTGTTGCACTTGAGAGATGTGGTGGGTGTTCGGCTCTGAGCTGGCCCCCCAGATGGCGCTGGCTGGTCTGATGCTCTTGTACTGCTCTCTGAGCAGGAACCGCTATGCTGGGAATTCTGATGGGGCTGTATAGAAAATGTATGCCTTTCAGATGACTACTGGAAACCAGATGGTTTTGATAAGATTTTGATAAATGTATTGGGATCCACTGAGAATAAGATTTAACATGAAAATAAATAAAAAGCACCCAGGGGAGTAATTCTATTTTATTTATATGCCTTAGCTCAGATAGATTTTTTTTTTTTAATTTTTGTTCTGTTCCTTTCTTCTAGCTTTCTTAATAAGAGCATTGGACAATTTATCCCCATGATTAAATTATATGAAATGTTTTCTGCCCTTTTTTTTTGAATCTAAAACCTTCAGCAATGCGTACAGCACAACTGAATTTTCAAAGGAAAACTCTTTGAAGTCCTTTTTTCTTTTTTCTTTCTTTGTGTCTCTGTCTCCCCCTTTCTCCATCTCTCCCCCCTCCTTTTCTCTGTCTGTCAAGTTCAAGAGCAGCTCAGATGCCATGAATTAAGTGAAGCACAAAAGGGGAAAAGGAGACCCTTTTGAAGAACAAAGGCCTCCCATTAGGCTGCCGTGTTCTTTCTCTGACCAAAATTGCTCCCTACATGGTTTTTATTGCTGTCCACATGCTTGGCACATAAGGTAAATACAGTAGGACCCTCGTTACCTCACACTCGCTCTTCCTCTTCCTTCTTCAATAAATGTTTTGTCTCTTTGATGTCCCTAGTAATTCTTATACTGATTGTTCCCACCCTCATAAAAGCCCCAGGGGTAGTCACGGTGGTGGATAGTGTTAGATACTGTGTAAAAGCTTCCAGAAAAGAACACAAACTGCTGCCAAAGAATTTATTTCAGGTGGAAGAGAATGGGAAGGAAATACAGATGTTTTCTTCTCCTCGTGTTGCCTCTGCCCCAGCTACACTTACATATCTCAGGGAAGTTTGTAATTTCTTCCTGTTTGTTTCAAAAACAAACAAGTAAATAGGACTAAATAAGAGTTATGAGGAAATGCGTGCCACAAGTCTTTAAAGTTATAGAAATCTTCTCTCAGGCCTTCTTGATTATTTGTTTTTCTTTAGTTTTGACAGCTGTCTGTTTCAGAGCTGTGGTAAAAATTACCAGCTAAAGTTCAGGCCTAGATGGGTTTAAAATGTGAACTCTGTAGTGTGCACCTTTTAAAAAGAAATCAGTCAGGCCCCTCCTACTGAAGAGAAGTTTGAAAATAGCACCGAATGTATGCTTGCATATACAAAAACTTAAACTGGTGTAAAACATTGTATCTTAAACCTAAAATTGCAACTAAAATTTTTAGTACTTAAATGACAAAATTTGCTAATAGTTTAAAAGGCATCTTTTGGGGAGTTGATTTTATGGCAGAGTCCTGAAAGATGAAAGTGATTGTGGGATAGCACAATTCATGCCTAAATTGTCTGGAAATTGTAAAACATACGAGTATTTATTGGAATTTGGAATTTATACTTCTTTCCAAAATAAATGATTTTCAATGATTTTGTTTTGGTATTTATGCTTGCTTTCATCTTCTAATTTTGCACTTTCACCGATATAAAGTATTTGTGTTAGCTTGTGTAACACAGTTAAATATGTATTGATTAACAGAAAATGCCCCACTGTTTTAATTTTTGGCACTGCTTCTTAATTCTACCACTCACCCCCTGGAGTATAGGCTTTTATGAGCATATACTGTTAGGATCATAGTCATTCCAGAGAAAATGTCAACAAAGCTACTTAAAGAAATAACAATGACTCTTATCAGTCTATTTTGTAGCAAGGAAAATCCATCTTGAAATCTGACCTTTCATGGCAAGTTTGATCCCCTCCACCCATAATCATGTTGCATATGAAATTTTACAAGAAATTATATTGATTGTAATCAGTCAAATTTTTCTTCACACACCACATTCCCTGCAAAGGAATTAAACTCACTTCCCCATCCACTTGTAATTGGCCTACTTAGCTTTCTGCCGTGTGTGGGGGGAAGGTGATGCTGGCATTTAATTAACTTTTAGTATATAATCGGCTTATTTCGATCCATATATTATGCAAGAATGCGTTGTCTAAAATGGAATCTCTAACTTCAGATGTTCTGGTAGAATACTGTAGGTAACAGTAGTACATCTACTTGTGGTAAATGTGGATGCTGTGATTAATGGCAGTGGCTGCAGCTGCCTGAGTATGGAAGATGAACCTTTCTCTTTCTCCTCCCCCTTACCATGCATCATTTGTCATGTAGCCTCTCCTGTCGTCATCTAACCTGTGTCCTCTTACTCTGTAGTGGAGCTGTACCTGTAGTCATCTTCCCCAGCCTCACAAATCTGAGCCAAACCCTGCCTCCCCATCTGCCTGCAGGGTTGTTCTGTTCACTGATCAGAGTGACCTTTGGCTGACACTTGGGAGCAGATCTTCACCCTGGTCCTGAGCAGCAAATGCAGGTTTTGACTGCACCAGGATGGTTGCAGCAGCTGCTTGGACTCAGAGCAGTGGGTGAGGCGATGCTGCTGCTACATCCATGGCTTAACTACAGCTACTGTTGATTAGTGTTAACTACAAATCAGTAGCATGGGTATGCTTTTGTTGGGAATTGTGCTGTATACAGATTGCAATGCACATACCACGACTGACAAATCTGTGAACCACTGGGCTGAAAGGCTCCATGTTAGGTAGAACAAGAGATTCTAAGGTAGGTGGGGCTGTGTCATGCAGTTTAGTAGTATGATTGTAATACTATTTGGAATGTCTATAAAGATGAAAAGGAACTTTTTATGTAATACATTTTACCAACCCAATAAATGGAGTGGCACCTTCCGAGTATTCCTTCTGACACTAATTCGAGAATGATTTTCCAGGAACATCTTGTAGATAACCTGTGTGTTTAAATTTCATCAGTTCATATACTTCCTCATCTTTTTTCTTTAAGATCATGTAATGTATGCCCAGGAGGGGACCACTGTGAATTTTTAATCTTATATTTGCACAAATCAGACCTAGGACTTTAATTTTGAATTTTATTTGGTAATTTCTATATAAAGATCAGTGATGTAGTAAAAGGTAGAGACTTGGCTTTTGTTGAAGGCTTCTTGAAGCAAGTGTTGAAAGAACATGCTATCAAGAGGCTTAGTTTTAATTACTCAAAACTGTGTTCCTTACCTGTATAGGAACTGCAGATTTTCAAGAATTGTATCTAGGGCCTTGAGGTGGAGCCCCACAATGGAAAAGATTTACAGTGCCACTCTTGAAATAAGCTTAATGTTTTTAAGAGGTGGTGATGTCTTCGGGATGCTTTTGCATTACCATGTTGGCACTTGCAAAAACACATTTCAGTTGAAATATATGCCATAGCTTTAAAAAGCAATGAATGTGACATGCAGAGACATGAATCTTTAAACCATATGAAACACACATAGATCTGTTGTTGTGAAGGGCTGAGGGCATGGGACTGGTAGACCTGTGGGTTTCCAGATAAAAATTTTGATGAATTTATGAGTCTTAATGCTGTACTTCAAGACTAGGCTGCATGAGAGATCCTGTTAATCTCTGCCTCCAGATGTGTACCTCTCCTAGCACTGTTATCAATCACCTCGGAACTGGTATGGCTGACACACATCCTTCAAGAAAAGAAGAATCCTATTCAGTTAGAGCAGCAAGATAATCTGGCCCTCTTCATGGCAGCACTGCCCCTCAAATTGGCTGCAAAATGTAGAGGTGGAGGAGGGAAAGGCTCAACTGTTCAAATGTCAGCCCCCATTCCTGAGCCAATGGTGAGATCACAGGGTGCCCTTAGCAGGTGGTTACGTTGTCACCAAATGCCTCTCTAGCCTCCATCCCAATTTTTTTACCTAAACTTCTGTAACTCCATGGAAGAGACTTTGAAAAGAGGTTTTTGGTTTTCAGGTTTTTTTTTAAATTTGAGCACAGCTCTTGTGAAGATTGTCACTTCGCCATTTTAGGATCTTAGCATTCTTGTATATCTGTGATATCCTGAATGTTCCTTAGTATGAGTGCCAAGCCACCATATGTGACTGAACTCTATACATTGAGTATTTGATACTTTGATTAAAATGGTTTTCTGTATCTAAAACTTTCTCCTGCAGTGTGAAAATGGAATTTATTTATTTTGCACTGATGCTGCCAGAACTTTCTCAGGTTTGTCATAATTTTGAACATTCAGGAAGGGCTTGCTTATCAGAAATGCTGGATTGGCTGTTCCAGTCATTAAGGTTCTTACAGGGTTTGTCCAGGGTAAGTGGTCCATTACATCATCTGCTCCTTCCTAAAGGGCTAATATTTCTTATTAGATTCCTGGTAGAGGTTTGAAGCTGTGTGACTGCTCTCATCCTCATCACACAAAATGGAAAATTGAGTAAAAACTTGCTTGAAACTGTAGCAGGCATTCTGAGTTCTCTGCCACTAGAACGGACTCTTTTTCACTAGCTTGCTTGAAGTTATAGTATGGCGATTGTTCTTTTACGCTTAACTTAACTTGTTTCTTGTAGTTAGCATTTTTTTTTCAGGCAACAGCATAAAACCGGAAGCTTTGCAAAAAGATTCAGTATTGTGTGTCAGATTTTGAACACTGGGTAGAACTTTCAAAGTTTATTACCATTCTACCATGCTAAATCAATCTCTTATTAGGCTTGCAAAGAGGAGGCTTTGTCTACTTACGCTTAATATTTTCCTTTCTGAGGGCAAAACAAAATGTTAAATTAATTGGAAATGGGTGTAGCAAAATCTGTTCAAAACCATTCAATAGAGAGTTCTCTATGATGGGTGAAGTTTTCAGGCTGTAGTGGTTTAGGAAAGGACTGCCTGTCTGTTTGATGGTGTGGCCGATCCTGCCTGGGCATTAGAAAAGAGAAGGCAGGACTTCACATACAAACAAATTGCCTTGTGGTAACCACGTACTCTAAAGGACATATAATAACTGTCTATGTATAAGAATGACCTTTTAGACTGGAATCTGCTTTTATTAAGGACCAAGCTAATCTGAATTAATTTTTACAGCTGCAAGCACATAGCTATTTAACACAGGTTACTGGCACACTCTAACTTGTGGTGCTGGAGGTGTGCTTTTTTTTTTTTTTTGAGCTTACATACCATCCCTTGGATTAGAATAAAAGCACAAGAATTATTGTGCTTTCTGTGTGCTTCTGCTTTTGGAGTCATCAGAAGTATGAAGACAGGTTCATCACCTTGTCTGGGCATGGGAATGCTGGCTTCTGCCACCACCTCTGTTGTGAGGTTTTTTTTTGTTGGTGTGGGTTTTTTTTGTTGTTTTCCCCTGTGTTTCATTATAGCATCCCTTCTTTTTTTTTACCCCCTTGCCCCCCCATTTTCATTGTTTGAGATAGAGACAGTGGCAACCAGTTCTGGAGCTTTTGCCCAATAGTCTTGATTTAATCTTGTCAGTTTGTATTCTTTTGTCTCTAGTCTCTTGATTGTCTGATCTCAACTGTGTTTTTTGGGTTTGAGTGGTCTCTGAAAATTACAGCAATGCACAATCAGCCATCCCAATTCAAATTACTGGTGTCAAATCCAGGGAGCTATTCTGAAAATTGAATACTTTGTTTCAAAATGAAACATACAGTTGTTTCTTCCAAAAAATCCCCGCCCCAACCTAATCCACAAACCAAAACAAAAAACCCTCAGACAACAGAAACAAAAAACCTGCTATACCAAAAAACTTTACCTCTAGTTCTTCATCTGTGCTGCTTATTTTCCTTATCAATTCTCATTGACTAGGTCAGTGACTAAGTCTAGGTTATTCTTAATTATTACAATCTATTTGATTTCATCACCCTTCCAGTTTTTTGGTGCTGCACATTTTGTGTAGAGATTTTTGAAGACTTGCATTGCATTCAAAGCTATTTCTAGTTGATCTTCTCTGTTCTGGGACTGGAATCAAGGCGCATGTCTCTGGTTTAGATCCTTGTCTGTAGCTGCAGTATCTGAGAGCCTCATCATCTTTCCTCACAATATCCTGTGAAGCAGGAAGGATTTTTACAGATAGAAAACTGAGGCACTAAGGGCAAATCTATAAAGATATTTAGGTATGATTCTTCTCTGTTGCTCTGGAATTACCTTGTTAAAGGTACCATCAGGGTCAAATGGGTGCCTAATTATCTCTTGTGGGTTTTCTGGTCACTTGTCCATATGTTGGAAATGGGGAAGTCTAAAACAGTATCTCCTATGCCCAATGGTTATTAACTTTATTAACAGTGAGCATTATAGGTTTTTTTTCTTTCTTGATAGTTCAGGAGTTTCATCTTCTAGGAATATTAAGCCTTCCATTGGAATTTCTTGCTAAAAGTAGCAATAGTAGCAAAGAAAGACATATAACCTGTTTTCTGATTAGACATCTTTTTTCTGCTTACCATGACACAATCATCTTTCCAGATAGGATGGGACTACTGCCACATTCTAAACTCCTTTAAGTTGGATCTTTCCTTCTGTATCTCACTGCCTGTACTTCATTTTTGGACTAGGAATCTTTTGTGTTGATTTTTGAATGTGTTAGAATTTGGGATGGTGCATTCTCAGAAGAAGATTTTTGATGTGGAGTGCTGCTTAAAATGTAGCCCTAAGCTGTTGCCTAGAGAGATGTGGGGTATCTACACTTATCTTTTCTCTTGTGTTTTATATTTAGGGACATCCCCTGATTTTTTTTCTGAGTTACTTACATGTTTGGGTGAACATAGGTTTTAACATTGTGTTGAAATAACTCTCAGTATTCTTGGTGAGATCTAGAGAGTTGTATAAATTACTTTTGTGCTTTGGAGCTGCTGCATGAAATTGACTGTCTAGGATTAAGCACTGTGATCCTGGATTCTGTTTCTGGGCATAGTACCCACGCTGGAAGAGAGTAGTTATGCAGTGTGCCGTTTTATGTTAAAGTCTCCTGGATATCTTCCATATCCATACATGGAGAGCTTAATTAACAGAACTAATTACTGTTCCAGATACATCTATGTTTCCTGATGTGTATTAGCATAAGGTTTAGGAAAATAGAAAGGAAATGAAGCTGTCATGTTTGTGGCTGCTTATCAGCTGTTAAGTCTAAATGCTCAGCTCTCTATGGGAGTTATGGGCACGGCCCAAACAGTTCTTTTCCCCAGAAGGCGTAATTTTCTCAGCTGAGAGAACACAGATTTCCTAAACAGAGAATCCCTGCTGACAGTCCCCTTAAAATTAGAGTTAGTGAGCAAAACCCACTGTCTTCTGGCTTACCAGTGCACACTGAACACTGGTGTGATCCTAGGCAACTGAAAAGTAGCATTCACAGTTGTGCTTTGCCATTAGGAGAAACACGTATGCTTTCTTTTTACAACCCTTTCTGAGAGGCCAATCTGCTTTTTCTTTTGCTTGTCTCATAGCCAGAGTGTGGCTTGCTTTATCTTCCTTTGGAAAATTGCTGCCACTGTTGGCTGTGTGGGTTTGTTCTGTGAACACAGGCTGGGAGTCTCTGGAGGAGGGAGAGGCTTGTAGTTCTAATCTCTCCTTGCCTTGCCTCTGGTCAGGCAGCCGATTGTTTTTCTGGTTTTCTTCCTCCGGGTGGCATCTGTCTTCGGGAAAAATTTCCTTACAGCAGAGTGTAGACTGCTGAACTGTGGCTGCCTCAATATTGCTGTTTCTCACTGCTATGCTGAATTAATTACTGAGCAGTTATGATGTAGGTGCTTGGATTGTTTGTGGCTGTTCAAAATGGAAAGGTTGCTCTTAAGTAAATTTCTTTCTCTTCCTCTGCAGCCTTTTTGTGTTTGTTTTTACTTTTTCCTGAATAAGATGTTATATTTAAAATGTATAAAAATTGGTTTTGTGCCTCTTGGGATACCTTTTCTATTTGTTAATGTATTTTGTGATTGTCAGTATTAGTAGTAGTTCACATGCCTACACGGCATTTCATTTAAGTCTTTTAAGCTTTACCTCACCTTGACTTTCTAGTTGTATATTTTTTTTGTGTAATACTAATCGACTGTTTCTTTGTTGCTCAAAATGTTATATTTTAGCTCTATATAATTGATTCAGTGTTACTTGAATCATAGAATCATAGAAGATTTGTTTTAAAATTCCTTTTTTTTTTTTTTTTTAAAGGACTGAAAATCAGTGTTCTTTAACAGACTGGGTTAAAATTACTTGATGTACAAAATCAAAAATATGTCAACAGTGTGGCTGTTCGCAGCCAGATGTTGCAAGATCAGCATGAACCTGACAGAACCTAGAAGGGATTCTGCTCTCTCTAGGTAAAGACTTGGACAAATACATTGGACTTGCAGTGTTCCCCCAAAGGCCAAAAGAAATGAATTCTCTCAAATCAGAGTGTGATTTCTCTGGAAAAGTTTGCTCCTCTGAGAACACCTTCTCAGCATCTCCTGGGACTTGAACCATAAAGGTCTTTGTTTCAAAGCAAGCTGGAGTTTGCACAGGGTAAGGGTAGAGAAATAATCCAGTGAAGACTGCAGATCTCAGTTATCTTGTGTTTCATGAATAAAATGTGCCTGTGTGGTTGTATTCTGTGCTAGCTGAGTTATCTTATTGTTTTCTGTTGAAATATTCAGGTACTAATAAAGGGAAAGATTTAAATGTTTGCTTTTTCGATTTGTTTCATTTTTAAGAAATGAAGGTTTTCTGGGCTGGGATAGTGATTTATGCCATTCATAAATGTAAAATTGAAGTTCTTCATAACATAAAAATCAACTCATGTAATGGCAAAAAATCTTCCAAATACAAGACAAATATGTATTATACAGTGTTTGATTATTTTGCCTACAGTAAGCTGCCAAGATGCCCCTGCTGTGCAAGAGTTTTACTACTCAGTGGCAGACTAAAGTTAATAGGACTTGCAGGTAGTCAGATCCTATTTAGGTATTAAACAAAAAAGTAGCATCACTTTTATTCTCCCTTTTTACTGGTAGGGAAACCATGACTAAAGACACAAGTTTAAAAAAAAGTATACTGTATAAAACAGGGCAAATGCTATTAAAATAACAGGAATATTTATTACTGTTCACTGGTGCTAAAATATTCAGTGTAATGTATTGTAGTCTGCCTTCACAGGTAACAACTGTATACTTTTACAGGCGAAAACTGAACACAGCTGAACTATTGTGCTGCATATACTTAAAGCATTACTGGGATGTCTTTGCCTACTCCGCTCCTGCTCGATTTATGTAAACAGTACTGAAATTTAGATTTTGTGGAAATGTTTTGTGCTGAAGTCTCCAATATTGTTTCCTCACATGTTTTGAACTTGCCTGAGGCGTGTAGAAGTTCCAAGTGCCAGTGCTGCTTTAAAAGTTGTTTTTTTTTTTTTGACATTCCAGTATGTGCTACTTAAAGTACATTGCTCAAAATAAAGGAAGGGAACTCTCTTATTTCATTTAAGAGAATTTATTGAGGAGGAACCTGTAAAAATGCTGCTTGTGTAAATTTCCTCCTCTTTATGGGCAAGGTGAGAAAGTAGGGAGGAATGGAAGTTGGAACTTGAAAATGGGCATTTCTGTATAACTAATAAAATTACTCTTCAGGTCACCAGGGCTGCAGAGTCAGCTGTTGTGTCCAGTGGATTTTTATTAAATTAGAGCGCAACATTTTCTTTTCCTCTTTGTGTGGATCTGGTTCTTTGAGGCATGCCCTCCTAGAACATGTACTGTTTCAGCCCTTATTTCAAGCATTTCCATGCTTTGTACTTGCTTTGAGCTCTAGGAATTTTTTTTCTTATACCTTGACCTTGGTGTACTGTGGATTTGTGAAGCTAATAAGGTGGATTTAAAAGAATAGCCTGTCCCTCAAGTTGAAGGTGAGAGGCTATGAAATAAACATACAGCCCATTATAGAATGGGAGAGAGCAGAAAGAGATATTTAAGAGGAGGGTAAATCTGCCTTAACATAGTTTCTAGGTGGCAGGGAAAAAGATGATGTACTGACAAAAGGTCATATTTTCTTTCGTTGGGAATATATTTTTGTTCTTTTTTAACCTGTTTACAATCTCTAATTTGGATTTTATCCTAAAAGTCTATGAGCTTTATTAAACCTCATAAGTTGGAAGGGTTTTTTGGGGAGGGGGATATTTAAGCTTGGTTTCCAAAGAAGATTGAAATTATTTGATTATGCTGAGAGTTAATCCCAGCTCTTGTATTTTTTTTTTTCTATCTGCTGTCCAGTTGGTCGTGTTTGTCAGGGGCATGGAAGTCTTCAAGAGACTAGGTTCTTATGCATTCCCCAGTAGATGGTCAAGTAGAAGAAACTCTGCTACCATTCCCATGAAAGGAAAGAATTCAGTAGGAATATGATACTCATCAGTTATTGTAAAATCAATGCAGAGAAGAGACCTTTATAAACACACTTATTGCAGAAATTCAGTAAGTCAGAGAAACTCATCCTTAATCTATTGTATGAATATGCCCTTAAGGTAGACAAGTCTTTTATGGTGAACTGTACAGTTACTTTTAACCTCTCTGAATTCTTTAATTCTTTTCCTGGGAGATGGTACAAATGATCATACTGGTAGAACTGAGGGAGTAGAGCAGGGGTAGAAACAAGTGCAGGGGCATAGAATTTGATTCAGAAGACATGGTTGCCAAAAGAAATGGCTGCCAAAAATATGGCTTCCCTATCACACAGATTCTTGTTTTGAGGTGACACAGATTTTAAGCTTCTCTGGAAATTAGGACATGCAGAACAGCATTTTTGTGGGTGGAGTCTCTGATATGTACCAAAAGGGGCAAACTAGTTCATAAACCAGCTTTAAAAAAAAACAAACCAAAAAACAACAAAAAAAACCAAAAAAACCCCCAAAACAAAACCAAAAAACCCGCAACACAACAACTGCAAGATACAAATACTTTAGAAAAGAACCTTTGCTGGTTTGGTTGCCCATTGAATTACATACTACTGCCTGTATTTTAATAACACTTTTATCTTGCGTCAGTTCAAGGGAAAAAAAGTTTTGGATAACTTTTTGCCAAAATGTGAAAGTAGTATTTAGCCACCATATTTTCACAGAATCACAGAAT
>VZTO01003750.1:0-61441 GCA_013400615.1 Syrrhaptes paradoxus
GCATGAAAATGTGTGTCTTTGCGCGTATAGGGCAGCTTACTTCTGTGTATAAGGTGAGAATGTAATCAATCAGCTGTTTAATAGATGCTTACTTGTTCCTCCAGTACAAATTCTGACTCCAGGATGAAAGAAACTGGAAATGATGCTTAATTTAGACATACATGATTCTTAAGGATGTTAAGAATTTAAAACTCATTACACACAGTATATAAAAAAGCCCCTTTTGCTGACACACTGCAGCTCAGTAATGCTTAAACTGCAGACAAGATTCTACAGGCAGTGTGAAAGATAAGAAAACATTCTCACAACACAGAGCTTTAAAGGGACAAATGCTTAAAACAGGCTTCCATCAAATACTCAAAGCAAAAAACTCCTTAACTAAAAGATCTCTGGCTTTGAATTTTGTACCTGTAGCCTTGTTTTTTTTATTGTTAAAGCATAAAGAGTGTGGTAAATCATGAGGAAAGACTTGAATTAGTGGCAACTTGTGATTAGAACCGATCTGGTCCCAACTCCATCAAGGGAGAAAAGGAGGAGAAAATGGAGGCATTGAAAACAGAGTCAAACTCCATTTTCAGCATAACCAGCCCAAATTCAACAAAGGCACTCAAGCAATCTATCTGCCTTTCCAAGTAGCACAGCATTAAAAAAAAGTCTTCTTTATTTTGATGGAGGCCAAAGTAAAAGGAGGAGGAAGAAAGGAAACAAGACACAGAGAGGCTTTATAGCATGGGCTCCTATCCACCACAACCGAAGAACTGTTTTCTCCTGCTAGCCCAGGACACAGCATTTCTCCTGTAACTCAAGTGACATGTGGCACTTCTGCCATGCTGACATTTCAGAGTTCAAGCTGTGCTGGCAATACACTATAGGTGGTTGGTATATCAGTATTATCTGATTTTATGGTCATTAAAACTACATAGAAACACAGTTAAAATAATGCTACTTTGGATGAAAAGTCAAAGACTCAAGGACTCAAATTAGGGAATGCCAGAATTAAGGTTGTCAACATGATTTTAATTTTCCCTCTTGTGAGTACAGTCTACAATTATATTATCACACAATTCTACTCCCCCAGGATAACATTTTTTATTCAATATGTATGACAGAGATACATGGGAATAAAATAAAATACCTATTTAACCTAATTCTGGCATGCGTAACTTTCAAACGCCTTACTTCATTACCTAACTAATGTATTTCTTTCTATACAATTTTCATAGCTTACAAAAGTATAGAAATCTGGTGATCATTTCTGTCCAAATCCATTTTAAATTGGTATTAACAACTTTGTTGAAACTATCCAAGTTTCAACTTTAGAGCGATTTGCTGAACACTACCACTATCATCTTTCAAAGAAGTCAAATCTGAGAACAACTATTTTATAACACATACATTATAAAATTGGTTTCCCCACTGTGTCAAATATTTATAAACTCAAAGTATTGTGAATTAAGTTTGTCCCATTTTATTACTATTATTACCTGTCATACAAGTCTTCATTTTAGTTTTTATAACTTTATTATGTTTATCTTGGAACTTTAATTATTTTATTTAACTTCTAAATACAAGAAACACTGACATACACTTCTTAGCCTCTTCAAAGCATATTTAAAACCAATTTGAATAAAAATTTGAACTGGTTCCTTACAATTATTTACCCATTACACATTTTATTCAATGTTCTTACATGGAAGTTGAACTTAAATTGATACTATATACAATATGCAAAATAAAGACAGCTGGCATGAGATCTGTAACTTCCACAAGACAACTGTACTTTTCTCTCTCTTTTTGTCCAAACTTCTAAGTCAGGCTTCCGTCACATTGCCCCTTCAATCACTACCCTTCAAGAGATCAAACTCTTCTTACAAATACCACGCATAAGTAATTGCCCTCCAATTTAATTTATACTATACAATTCAGTACCAGATAAGCAACAGAAAGTGAAGAACAAAAATAAAACCTTTCCCTTTGGCCTCTTGCATGCTATTACTACCAACGGTGAGCTCATCTTGTCTAAACTATGCAGGGTAAGGCATCATCAGCTTTTGGATGCCACACATCTGAGGAAAATCCGAGGTGGTGAAGACAGTGGTGTTGATTCAGTAGGTGGAAACATACTTCTCCCTCTGAATCATTTTAAGCCATTATACCAGCAGAGAGTTTGAAGTACTCTGTTTTGAATGAGCCATCAAAATGAAGTTGGGATCACTTAACATGACAAAAGATGAATCAGAAAAGCAAGTCATTGCCACTAAATGATCCTCAAATTTCTCTCTCTTGGTACAGGTATTGGGTGCTGGTAGCAACTTTGGAATGCCAAACAATGCTGTATCTTAAATACAGCCGCTTTGGTTAGAAAAGGAACCATTTTAGATAGAACAAGCTGGGAAGCATTGTAAGCCCAGATGCAGTGCTTAGAATCTAACTAAAGATAATGGTCCTTATAAATCAATGCTCCCAATGTTGCTAGTATAAGAGGCGCAAACCTGGTAGCAGTTTTTTGTTTAAGTACTACTGCTTAAAGGTCAACGCTATCTCCTGTTCAAATTCCAATTTGGGAAATTACACACTACTTGCTTCTATCTCCTCATTCTCCCATTTCATGTGAAGACCCACATCCCGTCTCAGCTCTGAGTATGACGTCTGCTTCTGTTTCTACACAATGTTTGCAGGGAGAGCTGGATCAGGTTAACTCTTATGATGCTTGCTAAGGCAGACTGACACATTACCACCTCCACTGGATCAACCCAACCCTACACTGGCTGTTATTGCCATCATTACAGAGTCAGCACAAGAAAATGTACCCTCACATTACAGCTCCTGCAGGTCAGAATCTCCTAATATAAGTATCACTAACTAGTATCACCAACAGACACGTACCAACAAAATTTCCATCTTCTGCTCAACCTATTTATTGCTAAAAACCATAGTAACTTCTAAATAACCCTAATCACTTTGTGAGTTTAGTTAAAGCCAGGCAATCCCAAACATATTCCATAATACTGAAGAGGACATAAATGAGATTCAAATTGGCTTTGAGTTTCATTCTCTTTGGGATACTTCAGGATGTCATGTGCTATATAAACTAAACACTACTTGGCCAATAGGGGTGAAACCCCCCAATTTAGGGAAATGACCAGAATGATACACAGTTGTGAATTTTCAAATTTAGTTTTGTTCTGGGGGAAGAGACCCTACAATAAATGCTCTCAAATTATGCATCTATCCGAGTCATTTTGCAACTGGTGACCCTTATAATGATGTTCTCGTTTTCAGAGCCAATGTGATGCCACACAGTGATTTGTCTGTTAAATTGAATCTTTGCCTCTAGATAGATAGATAGATATAAAGTTTATTTTGAAATGTCTCCTAGTGCTTCTGAGTCTGACTGATGTGAGATCTTATTTTGAACATGCCAAAGCATCTGAATGGCTCCAGTCCTTTCTTTTCAGCGTGCATTCCTTGATAAGTGGCAAAGCTTCCCACTTATCAGTCACTCAAAGTGACTGTGGCTGTCAGTTGTGTACAAGCGCAATCAGTTTGGAAGCAGAGACACCAGCATTTTTCCTCTCAGCTTGAAGCAAACACGTTTTGACTGCTAGTCATTCAATTTTAAAGCATCTTCAATTAGGGGCGGATGAAGATATAAAGAAAACACATCCTAAACACCTCCGCCAGCCAGCAGCAAAAAATTTATTGTTATCTCCTGCTTTACCTTACTGCAGAGGCAGCAGTAGCAGCCTTTTTTGGCTGCACAGCAAAAGTGCTCATGACTATACACACTCCACACAGACAAGACCACAGCCATAAAGAGTTCATGTTCAGCTTCCCAAACCACTTATACAAACTACTGTGGTACTTTCTGCTCCTTTACCTCTGCTGCCTGCTGTGTAAATACCTGCATGGGTACACAAAAGTCATCACAACACACCATCCCATGTATTTTGAACACAAATATTCACAAAATGACACATGCATGCTCTATAGCCACTGAAAGAACAACTAAAACCATTAAAAGAACTGTGGAAATAATGACAAAGAGGGAAAAGAAAGGGGAGGGCTGGCAGAAAGGATGAGTTGATGCGGGAACAAGTGGGCAGCTGCCTAAGTAAGACTGCTCAGAACCGCAATGTCAGGGAGCTGTAAGTGGAAGTAAGTGGTCGAAGTTGTGGGGTGCCTCAGAGAGATGCTGAAATTGGAGAAGGGATCCAAAAAAGAAAAAAAAAAAAAGGACGACAGGACCCTGGAAAGAAAGATCTCCAAGAGAACGCTGACTGAGGGGAGAGAGACCAAGATGAGACCTTGGAGTACAGTACTGCCAGCTGTGATGACTATATTTGACTGCTGGCATTTTTGTTATGGTCCTAGCTGCTGGATTATTTTAGGTGTTTCAGTGTTGTGTTTTGCTTTTTTAACAAAAATAAGTTTCTGGCCCTCCCTTGTGACTGTGTGAGAGAACTGGAAAATGGGAACACTGAAAGCTCAGTAACAAAAAGGAAATTAGGAAAAGATGCTAAAATGGCAAGAAAAATGTCACTAAAGCCAAAATCTCATAATTTTAGAACATTTAGACTGGTAAAGCTTCATTATCAGCAACTACTGTTGCAACCATGTAGCTCAGCACAGGCAAAAAAGTTTAATTTTCTGATTAAAACATGCCCTTGCAATCTCAATAAATTCAAGTTGTGCAAATCCCAAGCAGATACTCCCTGCCTGCATTGGTGCAACTACACTAGTCAGCAAATTTGGATTGTATGAGAGTACAGGAAAGGCCTGAGACCAAACTACCTGTAGATGCTTGCTCTACAGGTAATCTTTGGAAGTAAAAATGTGGTACATTGGTACAAAACGTTGCACTGCACAGATGTAAGTGTAGATTAGCACTTCTACAACTTTTTATGTAACTTAACTTCTACAGTAATGGAAGGAAGTGAAGGTCCATAGGTTACTACTCTGAAGTACACACATGATATCCTTCAACCAAACACATGCATTACTTGCTGAACTTAAGAAGCCAGCAAGCAATTAGCTCATTCTGACCACTAGCCTAGATTTTTCTTTTCACTCCTCCCTTTCCCTATTTCCTCCCCCAGCCTTGTCTTTTTTCTTTTTTTGTGTGTGGTTTGTGGGGTTGTTTTTCTGAGTAATTAATTTCCCAGGGGCTTTTTCCTGCTAAGGGACAGGCGAATTATTCTGATAACTGATAGGACATCAGCTGCAGAGCTTTTGTGAGAAACAATTGTTTAGCCTCTTTGCCGGCAACCTCAGTTGTTTGGGAAGAGGTTGCAAAGTCATGGGAAAGGCTGCAGTGTGACTCCTTCTTCGGACTGTCTCACCGAATCCAGTATGCCCATGTTTATAAGTTGCAGGAAAACAGCTGCTCCTGACACATGACGAATTTGGACAAAATGTCCCCAATCCATGAGCCTGTTCAATTTGACTGTGCAGTCACAGCTTGTCATAATCCATGCTGGCAAAAAACAAAACAAAAACCAAACCGTCTCAGTGGACGGAGCCTGTTCTGAAAACATTTTGTAGAGTGAGAAGGAAGATACTTTCTCACAGTTTCCTACTGAAGAAAGGTCTCATTAAATTTCCACTAAGATGAATAAGAGCCTTTTCACTATGTTCAGTGGGCGCTGGATCAGGCCCTCACTTCAACAGCTTTATCGTCTACCAAGGAAACCTGTCCTTACCTCTCTCTGATATGCAAAGAGGACTCTAATTATTGAAGAACTAATACTATTCTGCTGTGCAATGGCTTGCAAAGAGGTTGTAGAACCATGAAGCATTGCTCTGCTGTCACTGACTTCTTAGAAAATCAGAATTCCCAGGGAAAATGGTAATTCAGAAGCAACCGACATTACTAAATCTGTAACCAAGCACTTGTGTAGTGGTTGCTCATTTTTGTACCTCGAGTGGAGGATTCATCATCTACCTTTAAAGCCTCCTAGAGAACTCTGGGTTATGGACATGCAAGAAGCTGTGGACCAGGAAAGAAATTTCACAAGTTCTTATGGTTGCACTGAGGAACATACCAAAGGGCAAGGATTAAGGGCAAGGATTTCTACCCCCCTTACTACAGGCACAAAGTACTCCAAGTATTTAGCTCACATAATGCCTGCTGGAGTTTGCTTTCCAGCAGGAGATAGAAAATGAAAGGATGAGCTGTGTTAGAAGTATAACTTAAAGTGCAAACTGGTTGGGGCAGGGAACACAACTTCACATTTCTCTACGTACAGCCAAACAGTCAGTGTCTTCTCACAACAAGAAAGAGAAACTGGTACTTTTTACAACTAAACTTCATCTGAAATAGGTCAATCAAAATCTCAAACAAAGAGAACACAAACAGGATTGAACATCATTCATCCAGTTCTGGATAACAGATGATTGCTCACCTGAGGAGTTCAAAAGCAACAACAAATCTAAACAACAAGAGCAACAAACAATATCACCACAGATAAGTGTGTGGGTAAATTATGATATCTAAAGCACTCTGGAAGAAGGACTCTTTACCAGTGTTTTGGAAGTCTGGAATCAACCCAGAGCCTCTTGGTGCTTGGAAAGTTTTGACAATAACTGTGTCATTTCAAAACTTTTCACATTAAGCTAAAGAAATATTTTTCTGAACTTCTGTGTAACTCAGAAATTAAATGCTTCTTTTTTCCCCAAAAAATGTAGCTAGATTTTGAGAAATGGATCTGGCTACAAAAGGAAATTCTGCAGGAAATTCCAAGTGTTCAAGATTTTATTACATTCCAAATTGGAACGTCTTAAACCTCAGAATTTAATGATAATGGGAATATTCTGATTTGGGACCATAGTAGCATAGCCAGGCCTCTCCATCTACCAACACAGCTCATGGGGAAAGGGACACAGCCAGCTGACAGTGGGTGGGGAGGATGGAAATCTGGATCCAGACACACAAATGGAAGCCTTATTTAGAACCAGGACACACAGGGCAGCTGAGGGATTCAGAAAAGCCAGGAAACCTGCAGCCCAAAGGGTTATGGGTCTGGAGGGCCATGGCCCCCACACTCCCTGCCAGACAAGCTGCTAAGGGTCGTCAAGCTTGAGGCCACCGAGGCCACAGTAAGCTTTTCACTTGGGAGCAGGCCCTCCTGGCACACCTGCCAGGTGCCACCAAGCTCTGGATCTGCTTACACCACACTGCCAGGCACCAGGCAGAAGTCACAACCTAGAGGCATGCCTTTCTAGCTTTGCATCAGAATGCAGTCAGGTTCCTCTTGTTCTTCAGAGATCCAAAATTTCCAACAAAAAAGGTGTCCCCTTAGAACAACTGCTGACAAGTCTGTAGCTCTGAAGGAAAAAGAAAACCCTCTGTTAAAACACACAGAGTCATCAAAGGGTTGTTGTCTGGCAGGATTGCTCTCAGGTTTCAGATAGCACTCAGTTCTCGGGCTAAGAAACCAGAAATTAATACAAATCAGTAACCAAATACTGGCAGTATTAAACTAACAATTCAAACAAAACTGTGGGCCAAATGTTAGAGACATCATAAAGCACTGCTGATTGCTTCTTGTTGCTTTGAGATCTTAGTTTTACATTATTGGCAACCTGAAGTGTTCCAAGATCTTGAGCTGGGCTCTCCAAAAAAAAAAAATTTTTGACTAAAAATCAGAACAGTTTAAAAAACAACATTTGGCCTCTGTTTTGTTTGCCTGCTAATTTTGGAACTTGTAGTGCTCATGGTTTCAGATTTTGCTTGGAAATACAAGAGCTGGAAGTTTACATTTTAAAGAAATGAAAGCTGGCATTTTTGTCATCACATGACTCCAAGAGCTGGGGCTTGAAGGAAAAACATAAAACATTGTCAAGGTTTCTACAAAATTGTGAGATTAGCAGCATCGGTTTTATCACAATTTAGGCTCCAAGGCTGACCTATTTTATCAACAGTGCCCTACTGAATATGAATTGCTTTATGAATTTTAACAACCATATTTCATTTTAAATGTAGTTCAAATAAAGTTACATTAGTCACTGAACTTCAAACTATTCATTCGTCAACCTGGACAGTAGTTATCTCTGAGCAAGTGGGAAGTGTAAACCTCACCATCCCACAAAACTTTGCATCTCAGAGGCACCCCTCAAGGTACACCATCATGCACTCTCATTGCCTGTACAGGGGACATTCTCAGGGTCATGAAGAAGGAGCATCTAGCCTTCAAGTTGCTTTCACTCACTGCCCACCTGATGGGACAGCTACAAAGCCCTGGACTTCACCATGCTCTAAAGCAAGGACACCAGAAAGCACAAAAGAAGATGAGGAGGTCACCATGACAGTTCCCCTGAGGCCTTGAAGGACAAAACTAGATTTAGTCCAAGAACTTGCTAAGCTGTATGTGGTGTCTGCATGCTCTTTTCTGAGACTGTTCTACAGCTGCAGATTGCCATGGAGCTGTCCTGAAACAAAACCTGAGATGTTCAGGGCTTCTGATGCACAAGAGTTAACAGGACAGAACAGGCATTCCAGTTTAACTTCCGGCAAAATAGCAAGACTGAAGTGTGCAGGGGAGAAAACCTCAAATACTCAGCAGGCACCAACTGTTAAAGCAAAAACCTTTTCCATACACATACACATACACATGAAGATTAAATAGAACACAAAGCAGAGTGCATGGGAGGATGCATTCCAAAGTGGCATAAAATAAGATGGAGGGAGGTTCTGTTAATTATTCAGAGAAACTCAAACCTCTTCATAAATTAGTTCTAGAACAGCCTCAAAAGCTGAAAATTAACCATTTCCCACAACACAAAATCCTGTACAGACCATATATTAGCATTTTGAAGTCATACGGTTTCTTAAATTTAATCTAATCTGCAACTTTTCTCCAGTTTATCATTATCTCTTTATTTAAATCTCTATATGAAGATAAACATTAGTGAAACCTCCTTCTAGTTAATTCAGAAGAGATGGACTTGAAAAAGACATAATGTCAATCAGAGACTCACATGTCAGGTAACTTTTTCAAAGCTCAAGAAGCTATCGTATCTTTCTTCAGCATCACAGAAGTGGCTAGTTTAATTGAGCTATAGTTAAACCCAGCATTTGCACTCCTCTAAGGAGGAGAGACAAGTTGCAGTTTCTCCCTGCTTGTGTATTGTGTGTGTATTGGTGACTGGATGCTGGGGCAAGGAGAGAGGGAACTGTTTCCAAGTTAGCGCACTTAGAGAAAGGAGTCATAAATCATGGGGTCAGTCAGGTTGTGCTTTTTTTTAACCTTAGGGTATTATGTTTTCAATACAATATTTCAATAGCTTTTTTCTGTGTAATAATTTATCTGGAATTATGGCAACTCTTACAAGCTCAGAAAAAATTGGCTCAAGTAAAACGAATCCTTTGTCATAAATAGGTTGTGTTCATAACTGCAGTCTAATCATTCAATTGCACATAAGTCAAATAGTTATCCAGACTTTGTAGGAATATTTCCCTGTCAATAAATCTAATGCTATTTAAAAGCTCCGGGCCAATGTGACAGAAGCCTGTTAGATTAATTAGGGCAAGGTCAGAAAAGCTGAACTCACAGCTACATTCATGTCACAGTTTTGTTCCACCTACCATAACATGACTTTAAACTCATAGACCGTTTTAAACATGGGCATGTTAGGGTGGCTTCATTGTCTCCATTTATATACAAAGACAGATCTCTTCAGGAATTGTTTCTTCTCTCTGACAACAGCCAACTAAGCATGCATCCGAGAATAAATGTTTTGCTTTGCATTCACTGTGATTTTTTTAAAAATTTTTAAATGGTTTTTTCCTATCAGTGACTACAGTGACACAGTAATTGGACTGCAACCATGTAGTCATGAGACCACATGACCATACAGACCAGGGAACTGTCAAGAGGCAAGCAGAATAATCAAAATTTCACTAGAAATAGGTCATATCTGTGGGAATGAGAGGACAGTATTGTCTCTGCCTGTTCAGTTCTTGACCTTTATCATGTGACCATCCAAAAGGAGGGTGCCCCAAATCTGATGGGTTTTGTGTGAAGCGGACCCTGGAGGTGAAATTCTGACCTTGGCAGGGTCAATATTTCATCCAAAATCCCTTGAGACAGGCCTCCAAATCATTTCTTAAGCTTGCAGCTTGGATCAGATGGTAGCTAGCTGACTTTCATTTACTACTGACTTAGGTCAAAGTTGGACCAGGGATCAAGAGATGAAAGGCTCTATATCTCATTATCAATAATCAGTATTCTCCACTACCCTAAAAATTACATAGTTTATTCTTCTTTACAAGGCCTTAAAACCTAAAAGAGTTGGGGTCAAATTATGTTACTTCAATTTATTTTTATTTACTGCTTATAAAACAACTTCCTCTCTCACCACCATAGCTAAATGCTCAAAATGTAAATATTTTCCTTGCTATTGTAGAGACTCTACTATTGTTTTCCTTTTAAAGTCTTATTAAAGATACAGCAATAAAGAAAAATCCCTCCCCACGCACAAATTTAAAGAAAAACAAATACAGAGGTCAAGGCCAACCCAGGATTTACCAATCTCAAAATTATTTTTGGCAAATAGATCTTGTATAGAAGTTGCCTTATAACAGAGGGGTGAACCTTCCCCAATAGTTTTTCATAGTCCTGATACCGATAGAATATCCTCTGAAATGACAGAGCCAGTTTTTCTTCTAGTGTGAAGCCATCCAACTCCTCTGATTTTGCTGGAATTAAGTCTTCTATGACCAGTTACGGATATAGCCCATAATTTTAGGCAACTAATTCTCAAACATTAAAGAGAAGCATAGGAAGCATGTTGTTACTGATCAAACAGAACATAGCATCCACTTCCATAGTGACTTGCAATGCTCTACACATAGTTGCATACTTAACCTCCCAGAGATTTTATCATGATTCTGGATACCTGTGAAATGTCAAACTCCTCCTTTGTTATTCTGTGAAAATCTTCATGGGCAAACTGAGTTGCATTATGCCCAAAACATGGGCATGCATACATACACATGGAAGAAAAGTAATGAAATACAGTCAATGGTGTGAAAAGAAACTTCTGAATACTTTAAGGAAAAAAAGAGGTGAAATAAAGTCTACTGGGAATGCTGTGTTAACAACTTTTTCCTATTACTAGGAACAAACCTCTTTTTTCTACTAGGAGTAAACCTGAAGATATCTAAGATCTACGTAGCTGTTCTCCTGAATCTACCCAACCTTTTGAGCAGTTTCTTATTCAGACAATGCTTCACCCACAGTGCTGAAAATTTCCAGACTGGGACAAAGGGAAGGAGGGGCACTTGATTACTGATCACTGAAGAAAACTGCTTCTGCAAAACCTCAAAAATAGAGTTGTAGGAGATCCATTGCAATCCAACTCTTTCTGGCAAACATTTTTGCCACTCCTGATCCACAGCTGAAAGAGCATATGGTCCTGCAAACCCTTGACCAGCTCCTCTCACATCTGGTTCCTGATCTTGTAGGAGCTGTGTAATCATACAAAGCCTTCCAGAAACTGGCCTTTTTTGCTTAATGACAGGTAACATTCTCAAGTGATGTAAGCTATAAGTGAGATGTAAGCCATCTGCAGAGATTCTTAAAGAAACTATGACATAATGGCTGAGGGAAAGCACAGGGAAACAGAAAGGAGAGAGGACAGGGACATGGGTGGAGATGCAGTCTCTGACCTGGATCTGTTGCTGAAGAAGGTTAATTTTGTGTTGCTGCTGCAGGAGCTGCTGCTGTTGTCTTGCAATCTGTGGAGAAATTGCACAGAAGAAATGTGAGATATGTGTCATCATTCCTGGAGTCTGTACATAGGAAGCTTCCACCCTGATCGGTTCTCTAAAAGGCTCTATTAAGCTAAGAGACCTTCAAGTGCAAGTGGCAGCAGCCTGAAGCAAGGGGCTCATGTTCAGGAGCAATTCATACTTAATACTAGTGTGAAAGGGAATCTTATGAAAAATGCTGTGCTGGATATTACGAGAAAGACTGATGCAAAAATCTCTCCCCTCTCATTATCTGAGATGGCAGTGCTAAAATTCCCAAAATGTGAATGCTCATTTGCTCCAACTTGCTGGAGGAAGAACAATACTGGCAGAGAACTTGGAAAATAGTAGGAGTAGGCAGGAAAGGCAAAAAAAAAAAAGTAGGATGGACAGTAATATTCTTTCTATTTTTGGCACCACCTATACAAAAATTCCAAAGAAAGGAAATCTGACACCCAGGAGGAGGGTATTAGTGTGCATATTCCCTTGATGCAGAAACAGACAAAAAGAGACTGCTACTGGGTTTGGGAAAATCACTGACTCTTCAAGGTGTGTATCAGCTGAAAAGAACTAAGGGGGCAGTGGAAAGCTACACAGCTCAACACTGAAACTGATTTACAGAAGTTGATGGAGTAGTGTTAAGCCTCCTCTCAAAGTCATGTGTGTTTTCCATAAGGACTTCCATCCTCCCTCTCCACTGACTAAATGATTTGGAACCTTACTGTAGACACATTTTACACACAGTGAAGGAAAAAGCAGACAGTAACAGAACCAAATTAGAGTTCTCAGAGGACTGATGGAGATAAACCATTATATATCTCAAAATTAAAAAGCAAACTTGAAAAACTTTTATTTGAGTCATTGCAAAAGCTCTGCTCTCATGAATAGCTAGCACAGCAGAACAAACATTAGGAGGAGTATTGCTCTTCCTCTGTGGTATGTGTACACATCTCAGGGTCAGATGGGAACTTACACATACTTACTAGGAAGAATTTTGTTCATTCTTCCCCTTAGGTATTTTCTTTCATTTCTATTACTAAACTACCAGCATAAGAAACACTCACTCATAGTTAACTCCACATCTAAAAGATTAAATGTTTTCTTTCTAGAGCCTCTCTTCAAGCAACCCAAATAATTTTTATCAATAATTTTTTTTGAAAGTTTGGTTATTTTAATGTCTATATAGCACAGAATTATAAACAAATCCTTAAACTAAAAGAAATCCTTGTTATCCTAATAAGAATCCTGCAGGATTTCTTATTGCCTTTTTCCATTCTCTCCATTTTCTTTTTCACTTTCAAACTATTCAGCCATCCTATCGCAGTAGTGACTTTAAAGGTAGGGCAAAGGAAATAGCTCCTGCAGGATGTCTCGTTGTGGAAGAATCTTGCCAATTCTACCTTCCCACTTTTATCTACCTTCTCTACGTAAACAACATTGTGATACAAATTCTCTGTTTTAACAGGTAAATTACTTCTGTTCTCCCTATGTGGTATTTCAGGTGTGATGCCAAAATACAAAGTATTTAATATAAGGTTTTTAAATAATCAAAAATAGGGGAAACCAAGGTTAAAAATGTCTGAAGATGTCAGCAGTGGTTTAGAATCCTAAGACTTGCTTGGTACAATAGAAACATTGAAATATGACAACTATGACAGATTTCAAAGAATTTTGTGAGTTCCATAAAATTTACATAGCTGAAATTCTATGACATAAACTCAAATTTCATTACAAGCTGAAATAAATGGTCAGGTAGACTAAAACACTTTCAGATAAGAAGTATCAGTATGGACTCCTGACAAAATTTTAAACCAGATGTCTACGTATTCTCTGCTCATGTTCAGGTACAAAAACGGACATTCATTTCTGTTAAAATTTGCATGGCGCAAATTTGTTAGAGAAGTTATGTTCTTGCATAAAATGTCATGTGTCCACGTATGCACACTGGAACTTTTCAGATGTGAAAACATGTTTGCATTTTCAGTGGAGGGCATATTTGCGAGAGCTGAAAATCAAGCCTCTCAAGTGTAGAAGAAAAAAAGTCACATTTGTTCACTGACCTTATATTCTTCTCCCCCACTTTTTTGCACAGTTGGCAAAATCAACCCCTTAATTTGTCATATTACAATCCAAATCCCACTTTTTGTTCCTTTTATACCTATTCAGCACCACTCAATTCAAGCAGCATTGGAAGATTATCCAGGAGGGCTGAATTCATATACTTATTTAAAAAAAAAAAAAAAAAAGAAAAAAGCACTACTGGGGGAGAGTACCTCCAAACCGGAAGGTGTATCTTTAAAAGACAAAGATCACTATTTTGTATATTGCAAATTAAAGCATTCTTCCAACATATTTTTTGTTCAAACTTCTTCACCTGAGAAAACAAATGGAAAGAAATTCTGGGTGGAGAGCAAACTTCAGAAGTATCAACTCTAAAAGATAAGCTACTGGAAAGTCCTCCTAGAAAATTATTTAAGCTGAAAGCCACAATAATAATCACTCACCTGTTCCTGTTGCTGCTTAGCCAGCTCCATTTGTTGGCGTTGTTTCTCAATTTGTGATGCAGCCAGTTTCTTCTGTTCATCATGAGCTGCTAGCAGCTGTTCTCGCAAACTGGTCAGCTGATTGATCATACCCATGAGCTGCCTTTCTTTCTCAGCGAGGCTTTCTGGAGTCCCTGGGCATCAGATGGTGGGGGGGAAAAAAAAAAAAAAAAGGTAAAGAGAAGAGAGGAAATTTAGAGCCAGCCAGGTTTTTATTTTGCAGCTTCACTGTAAGTAAAGTTTTAGTAGAACCAAAGAGCAGCAGCAAGCTACAATACACACATTAAGACCTGTCTCTCAAGAGGAAAATAAGCCATGGAGGATAATTCTGTACACAGTCTTTGATCTGATGTTCCCCTTCAATGTTTCCTTGTCCTTTAATCTGTTTTCCGTTGCCTTTTTATCAGATTAGCAGGGGAAAAATTACTGCCTTTTTTGAAAGAGTTTCAAATTTAAACATTGTTTACATTTTGGGGGGACCAAAATCAACACTTCCAGTTTTGAAAGACAAGTACATTTTTGTCAGAAACTTATGACAAAGTGTCAATGCTTTGACGCTTACAGAAACTGTAAGGTGTGTATTAACATCCCTCTATAATCAAGGGGAAGCAGAGAAGCTTCCTGGGTGCTGCATACCTCTCCAGCTCCCCACACCCAGCTTTCTCACTGTTACCAGCACAGCACACAACAGCTTGCTACCTGTTATATCATCTACAGATGCCCTGATTAGGATGAAACTACATAGTGTTTAAATTGTCAATACTACCACTGTTGCTGCCACTGAGGAGTATTTTTAAAGGAAAATGTCCTGCACAAAACATATCAGAAAAACTAAGTTAAATGCAACTCACCATCTCTCTCATTTGTACTGTCACCAGGTGTTTTTATAGGACAGTGCAGCAGACACAGACAGAGAAACTGACTACTTCACTCTCGTAATCATTCTGTAAAAATTCTCTTTCTACCCAGAAGGACAGTGGTTATAAGGGAAGGAAAGAAAAAAATCCAAGAAAAATCAAAAAGCTATGAATCATACATGCTAAAAAAAAATAGCACTATTAATATATCCAGTATCATTTGACTTTAAATTTAAAAGACCAGAAAATATGTGTAGCAGCTAATCCACAGGTATCTCCAAGACCACCACACCCTCTCACATGAGTCAGATCCTATGAAACCCTTTCTCAAAAAAGCTTTAGGAAAGGATTAAGGCTATCAGTGTCTGTGCCTCCTCTGAAAATAGCCTGCTTTTGGGACAACCCTGCCACACAAACCTTTCTCAAACACAGGAAGCATTCTTCTGCCAATGTCACTAGTGCTCTCCAAGTGAAAAAAAAAAAAGAACAAAAATTGGCGACTGTGCTAAATGTGTTCCTAGCCAACTATCAGTCAGACATGGAAAAGAGCTACTGGTAATAGCTCATTTAGTTTACCCCCCTGCCAGTGCAGGAATGTTCTCTACAATATATTTACTACAGCTTTCTAGATTGGATTGACATGTCTGAAATGGTGAATCATCTACTGCTTTCTTTGGAAGACTGTACAACAGCCTTAGAAGTGTCACTGTCAGTGACACACATTGTTGGTGTGCTCTTTGCTTGATAGTTTAACTTACACTCACTTAATTTCAACCTTGTGCTCCCAAGCAACATCCCACTTCCGTTAGCCAAGTCCAAGACCCTAAATCCATCTGTAGACAGCCATATACAAGTGGGCAAACACAAAGGATCAACATTTTCATATAAACAAAATGTAACTTGATTAACTTTTTATTAAGACACTAGAGATTTATGTGAAAATATTCCCATCGTATAACAAAGAACCAGAACAGAATATTCTCAGATACAGTCTCCAAAAAAACTGTGGTATAAATTGGAAACTTGAGAAACACACTGAAACAGAAACCATAGGACTTTAAGCTTATTCTATTAAAAGCTGTGAGGAATAATGGAAGCCAGTGCTAAAATACTAACACTGCTGAAGAAAACACTTTTAACTTACAATTTTGATTTCAAATATGGAAGACAGAGAATTGCTACAAGTAACGCATTTGCCACCTGGCCATACAATTAATCAGAAATGTCTGTTGCCACTCTTTCATCCTTCATTTGTTTCTCCCTAGGAAAAACAGTGCAATGTTTCCAAGTGGAATAGAAGAATTATCCTAGAAGGCAGCTCCTTCCTTGTCCTATCTGCACTACTATGTTGGTTTACTGTAACACTCATCTAATGAAGACTGACAGTACACTGATACTGGCAGTATAACATGCTGGGCACACTGAAACATGGAAAAACTAAATATTTTAATATTTATTCAACATACACGTTATTTCGAAGTTGGTCAGTGTGCACAAGAGACAGAGGGAGAAAGGTCTAGAGGGAGAACAAATACACAGGATTGGCTTAGTCCTAAAGTTAGGGTAAGCAAAAAGAAATCACTGTCAAATAAACTGTTTGACAAATGCCCCGATGCACATCAAAGATCTTCAGCCAGTACAGGTTCATCAGTGTATTTTGAGTTCCTACAGTAGCTTTCAGTTGGGAATCAAAAAGCACTTTATAAAGTTATTAAATTAATCCCCACCACACCTTTGCAAGGTGGAAAAATGTTTCCATATGTGTAAAGTGACAGACAGAGGGATCACAGAGATAGTTACTGACAGTGGCAGAAAAAGAAATGTTGATATCCAGCTCTGTGCTCCAGAGCTCGGGCTGCGCTTCCCAGGAGAGAGCAAAATGCTCCTCGTGCTGCCCTGACCGCAACACCAAGAACTGCAAAACCGCAGGGACATCCACTGACTGCAGCTTCTTCTTTAATCTGATTTACCTGGGGCAGAACAAAAAACTTCCTCAGGAAAACAAAAGCTCTATTTGAATCATAGGAACAAGAGGAATGTCTGGATGAACTAAGAGCAAGCAGTCAGGGTAATGAAGTGCCAGTGCAGACACTAGAGCTGAGGCACACCACGGGCCGTGCGGTTGGGGACAAACCCACCAAACTCAATCTCTTTATTATTATTCAGTTTTTAAAGAAACTTTGAGATACCTAAAGGGGGTGCTTTATGTGTTAACTTAGTAAGTACAATACATACAGGAGTGGAGATAGCTGGACAAGAGGCAGCCTTCTTGCATTATATTTCTTGAGCACTTTCAGTTTGCCAATAAACCAAAAGTGAGAATTTATCACTGTCAACTTTTTAAAAAAATCTTTTGTTGGATAAAACTTTCTGGAAAATATAGCTTAGTAGGCACTTTATTTTCATGTAATTAGCCCATCCTTCCAAAAACTTCAGTAACATTTCAGTTCTTTAAGGTATCATTCCTTCCTTCCAAAATAAGTATCTGGACAGCTATACTCTCAAGTGACCTGCACAAAACCAGAGGCGAGAGAGAAGTGTGGATCTACTGAGAGATGGTGAGTATTGTGGTAAATTTCCCCATCCTTCACCCACATATCCATATGAGCCCCACTGATGATGAATCACAGATAGTTTGGAGGTTTCTTGCAGACAACTAGTGGCTTACGAAAGTGTGAAAATTACAAAGAAGAAAGGTACTTGAATCAGGCTGTCTTGAACATAATGTGAAGTGTTTGCATTTAGTTTAAGTTTCGTATTTTTTATGTTACCCTTATTGCCTAGCACATCTTTTCTATAACTTCTTTCATGGAAATGGCCAACAACATTGCCATTTCACAGTTGCCATTCACAAATTACTTGGTTTGCATAACAAATGAAGGCCAAACGATACTTGACCTTACTTATGTAATGGCAAGCTGAAGGCAACAGCTTGGTCACTACTTAAGTACATTCAGTGACAGGATTTTTTTCCAGCGTATTAAAATTCACTGCAGTTGCCATTTTTGTATCCCTTTCTAGATGCCATTAGACTGTGGGTAGGCAAGGATGGTGGAACTTCTGTCCTATCACCACTGTTTTCTCTCTGTTAACCTGCATGAGACCTAAACCTTTATCATTGTGTAAAGTGTCTTGGCAGCTACAGGATTACCATTTTAAGAATTTTGTAGCTTAGAGGACAAAACACGTTGGTATTTTAAGTAACTACAACACCAACAGCATAAAGACAGTTGCTTAAATCATGCTACTTGGGAATTAATGAAGTATCCCTGTGGCATTGCTAGAACTTGGGAGGCGGTGCAAACCTCAGTGAGGATAAGCCACCAGCCCCACCAGCTCCTGTCAGCTGCTTCATTATTAAACTCACTTAGAGCTGCTCCAAGTAGTACAGAACGGTTAGTAACGGTTCTGGAGCTGGCCTGTGCTCTAGACACTGCATCCCTGCAGCATGGCTGGGAGAAAAAACAAGTGCCCATTATCGTGGCGTACAACTTGACAGCAAGCTAAACCCACTTCACACAGGTATTGAGTGAGGAGTAAAAGGAGAGTGGCTTACATCAATGACTGCCTCAAAAATTACGCTTAATTACCATCAGATCCACAACAAATAGATATTGCACATTTATATTTAACAAAGCTTTTAACCACTGGACCACCTGCCTTTCAGGAGATTGGTGTAGGTGGGCATACTGTTCTCCTTGTACTCTACCACTGCAAAGGCAAAATGTGGATTTTTCACAACTTATCAAAACAACTCAGGCAAGAGAGCATTGCAGTATACACTACAGGCCGATATAGTGAATGGCCCAAGAAAAGATGCTTTCCAGATGCATCAGTTTATTCTCTATCACCACAAAAAGAGATTCGGAAAGAAAAAAAAAAATGTTGTGGATGTAACACCCACAGCAGATGGAAATAAAAGAAGACTCAAATTAGTGGCATTCTGTATCGCCAAACCTAAACTTCATCTCACATCAACACTATCCATAATAGTGTTTAAGTAGTAAAAAAAATTTACTCAAATGTGAAATAAACTATTACACATTCTAAGTTCTGATTCACAGTCTCAGACTGGCAGTGATAGTAACATTTTAATAAACATTAGAATGAAGACACCAGTATGACCAAATGACACACTTAAAGTGAGAAAACGAACAGGAGAAACCTTGGCATATCCACCCAAAACAGAACCAAAGCAAAAAAAAAAAAAGGCAGAGAAACCGCTTTTGCAATCAAAACAGTAAATACTTTATTATAATTTATTAGACAGAATGAGGATGTAAATGAGAAATTAGGAAAGCCAATATTTTCTTTAACAGGCATTTTAAGCTTTTGCTGTGAATGCTCAAGCAATGGGAATGTTTGCTTGCAGCCAGCCTTCAGATCTGCTCACAGCTGCGCAGCACCCAGTGCATCCTGCAAGGAGCAGAGAGTGGCAAGCCTCTCTCCAATCCCTCTGACATGTCTCAATTAAACTGCTAGGAATGTTATCAATCAGGGGTGCTCACGTGCACACTCACACACATCCATCCAGACAGTGAAATTTATCCCCCAAGTCAGTTTACTATCAAAGTAATTACGTAAATAGCTTTTGAACTGTCAACATCTGTCTTTCAAAGAAAAATCAAAGAAAACAATGTGCGCATACAAAGCCTGGAAGACACAATAATATTGTATTACGTTCATATCATCAGCTACAGTTATAAAAGAAAAAAAAAATCCTCCTGTATCTACAAAGCTTTGCAGGGACAAAACCCAAACCATTAAACAAAAATAAGAATATTTTGAAGTACTCTATTCAAATAGTGTTAAGACTAATAATTACAGCATGCAGTATAGAGCTTTTTTTTTTTATTTCAAAGCATTAGCTAATTGATCTCCTTAAAGAATGTGAGTAGGTAGATAGGTAGCATTACTTTTACAAAGCAGAAAACTGAAGCATGAAGTTTTTAGAAACTTGCCTGAAGTCATTCTTAACTTTACGCTTTGTAAGCCCTTTCATTGCTGGCCTCTCTAAAGTCACCAGCAGAACTATATCAGTAAGGCCAAGAATTTCCCCACTGACTTTATCAGGGATATGTGTTACATAAATAAATAAATCTTTTTGGTTTGATACCAGGTAGGGTTCCAGCTAAAGGGACCCTATGAATGAAGAAATTATTGATGCTATCGAACTAACAAAGCAACAGAACTATGCTACAACACCATTACTGTGTAACTGCTCTGATGTAACAACAGCGCTATGAGGACATAACTGCAAGCCATACACCAGTTAAAAACTGAGTCATCTCCAAACATTTCCTGTGGTGATGTGTTTTCAGTGCCGTTTTTAAGCTAGGGGACATAGCAGTTTCCATATAAAAATGAAAAAGAGCCAAAAAGGAGGTTTTTCGAACTGAACAGACTATTAACTAAGCTGTTGTCAGAAGAATTAAACTCCTACTAGCAATAAGATTATATATCCAAGGAATAAATAAAAATATCATCAGTCCATAAAACAAGTATCTTTTTTTGAGGGTTTTGTTCAAGTCTCTTTTCTTGTTTCTTTCTCATCCCATTGTCAACTATTTTTCTTTCTCTGCTCCCCACCCCAGTTTTAACTTTGCTCCTGCCACATTAGAAATCCCAACCCAGTATTACTCTGCTCAGTAAGGAAAACAGGAAAGTAAAACAGAGAAGCCACCTAGTTGCCTTGCTCAAAGGCAAACTAATCTTTGTCATGCTCCTCCTAAAAAGATCTATTTAAAACCTGATAACAATGTTAAAGAGGACTGTTCTCCCCTTGCTGCACAGACAGCCGTGCTGCTGACGTCACCCGAAGTTGTATATGTGAGGCAATGGGGAGCTGATGTTACGTGCCTCCAGGAAATGTAGTCTGATAAACAGATCTGACTGGCTGAGGTAAGTTCAGAATTTAAACTCTTCTCTCCTCCGTCTTTGAACAGAAATGTCAATGTTTATGACCAAGCAATGAGTATATACTTTAAATTAGGTACTTGCTGGGATGTATTTGTGGGTGAATGTGGGTATGCGCTTGTGCACGTGTGCAGACTCCCTTGATGCTTCCCTAATCAATACTTCAGAGAGTGTTTTATTATGGACTAGCACATAACTTTTCAGGCCAGTAAATCCTGGAGCTGTCAGGACATAAACATCTTAAACCTGGCATTTTTCATTAAGTATTTAAGCCAACTTTGCAACACAATGACTGCCATCACTTACAACTACCTACCTTGCTAAATTAAATTACTCCATCTGATTGATATGGGAACTCAGCATAATAAAAGAAAACTTTCTGACTGCTTTTTACTCAGCAAGCCACAGCCATCAGAAAAATAAATGAGGAAAGAAAAAGCCCAGAATTCAAACTGATTTGTCTGTACCTCCAGATCTATGTAATGAATCTTCTTTGTTTGACAAATAAAAGTTCTTTTTAGAACAGCAAGCTAGAAGGAATTTATTTATTTCACCATATGGACAGTCTTAACCTTTTAGGTTTCAGTGGAAGCCTTTGCAGAACGAATAAAACCAAATGATGAACAATTACCATGTTTTGCCATTACTACCCTCAAAAACTAATATTCTGTGGGGACAAAAACTTAGTTGTCTGCTCTATAACAGACCAACACATTACTATTTTGCAGTGCTGGAAAGAAGTTGTCAGTGAGTATTCTTTATTTGCTGTTAGAAAAGGTTTTGGTACAGAAGACTGCAAACAAAGCTTGGTATTCAACCAGGTTAGTAACTTATTATCGAGGTTACAAAAGGAATAGACAACATTTGTATTGAGACTATTTCTCAGAGATTATTCATTGTTTTACTGTCTAGACAACAAGCTAGAATGGGGCTAGAGAAATAGCATTTGCTGCTGGGTTTTTATGCAGAAGCAGGAAAAACGGTAAAAAATATGCATGTGTATGTATATTTGCTCTGTTTTGACAAACCAGTAATTGCAGCTGAGCAACATTCATTTCTATCAGCACATCTTTCAGGTAATTTTAGTACAAAGAAGAACTGGTTTAGGTCCCTTCTGTCTTCCAACCCTCTGGACGTTTATTATATATAGTGGTTTGGGCTCCGTATGTTCAAAAACAAACCAGAGCCATTGACATTTGCTACTCTAATTAGTTCAATTTTATTCTATTTTCTCTTAAAAGTTTCAGAACCTGTTTTTTTCTGATCAAATTAAGTGCCTTTATGTAAAAAAAACCCCACAAAACAAAAAAAAAACCACCAACCCCCCCCCCCCCAAAAAAAAACCAGCCAAATCCAGAACAGCCCAAATTCGCCGCTTTGTCACATATTCACTTTTTTGGCATTTTAGATGTTTTAAAAAAATGACTCCTCCAACCCTCCTTCCACAGATGCTACCCTCAACTAACCTCCCATTCTAGGGTCAAACAGGAGCCGCTCCATCCAGTCACAATCTTAATTTGAGGCTTTCATTTGGCCTGAAAGAAGTTCTGCATTGGTGTGGCTCAGTTGGCATTGTCTGTTTCTCTGCAGCCTGAGAGTATCATACTGCACTGTGATCAACCTCCACTATTTCAGCAGCCAGCAAATTTCCTCTCAAAACTTAGGTTCCCCTGTGTGCCACGGGGCAGGTTGTCCCCCCAACTCCCAGCACTTCTGAAATATTAAGAAAGGACTAAAACTCACTGTCAGCAATTTGCTACTACTAACCACCCCCAAAAAGATAAACACAGAGAAGAAGCTACTAAGTAGGTTGCAATAAATATTGAATTTAGCACAGTTAAAAGCCAACAACCAGACATACCTTACCTCCTTCACTTATGACTCTCTCACCCTCCTTCTCTCCCCACTCCAAACACAATACTATCCACAAAAAATAATGCAGAACATACACATCTGACACAAGTTTGCCAACATTTTTCAACCACTAATTTGCAAATGCAAAATTCACACAGCTCCTAAGAAAGTGTGCAGCTTTCACACATCTCCTGGGGATCTGTGCTTTATTAGCCAAAGGTTTAAACCCAGTGTATTCCCCATTAATAATCTGTCTCCCGTTCCCCCTCCTTCCTCCTGTCCACATCTAAATGCAGAATCCCCAGCTTCCTTGTCTTCAGTTTACAGATTATGCGATCCAAAGTGTCACTCACTGGATTACTGCACATAACCTGAGCACTACCCAAAGCTTACTTGTCTTCAACTTGTCCAGCATTACTTAAATGGAATTATCCGTCACAATCCATATACCGAATCTGCACAGCCCACTTATCTCAAGATTCTGTGTGTCACCTACCAGATTATCCGTTTTAATCCATACATTGAATCTACATAACATATGTCTTTAATTCATGGGCTCTGATGAGCTATAGTATCGTTGAATGGATTATTTCTCTTTATCCATTATTGGCAGTCATAAAACCGTTCACTGCATACTGTCTCAGGCTCCATCTTCTGAACATATAAGCAAGATTAGAGTCTTCAGCAAACACAGCTCTATCCCACATCAAACACAGCTTGATATAATACCTGAACTGATACTTCACGAAACTTAGAACCCAGTTTTTCACACAAAACAAATGTCTGTGTTACCATGCATTAAAGATTAGGATTGGTAGGCTAATCTTGCTTTCAGTTACACTCATAAATCTGTGGCTACTCCAGTACAGTCTTTGGAGTCACCTAAATTTAAGTGGCTAGAACAAAGAGCTGAATTTACCCTAACGATGATTCCTTTCACATTGAGTGCAGAAACACTTCACCTGAGTTGTTTAGGAAAGAACCTGTACAATAGAGAAGGATTTTCAAACAACAAAAAAGTATCAGGTTCAGGCTTGCCCAGTCTTTCTTGAAAGATTCAGGTGCAATCACTGTTAACAATGCCTTCACTTCAACAGAAAAGCAACTCAGAAAGATTAGAAAGAAAAGTCAGTTTAGCCTTTTGTTCCACACACCTATTCAAAATTAGCTAAGTGGAGAACATATAAAATATGCAATATTATTTCTTGACAACTCTCGATAAGGAAGAGATGGACAAGATTAGCAGAAAGGCTTTGTGTACAGCGGGGGAGTTTTAAAAACAGCTCTCATCATGGTTAAAGCTGCCTCACTCACATCAGCGTTAGGAAGACTGTGTACCTCATGATGCACCTGCCTACCTGGGGAGCCAGCACCGTTCCCTGAAGTCTGCTCAGACGATGCCCAACAGCAGTTAAACAGAAGTTTCGTGTTTGTTTTCTAGATATGGGGATGGCCACTGTCACTGCAGAGCATGGAAATCCACTTCTTATACCTTTTCCTATCAATGATTGCCATACATGCTGCATCTGCTGCATCTGCTGTGGTCGGTAATGTTGCTGGGGAGGAAAGCAACCGCTTTCACCATGCAATGCACAGTATCAGGTGGCTATGCTGAAAGCAGAAAGGGGATGTAATTTTCCTTCCTGTAGCTGATCGGTTTGAGACCTGAAGTTGTTTCTGCTCCACTGAATCCAATAAACTGCATTATCCATGAATAATCCAGAGGCCTTTTGAGCCCCGTTCTTGAATATGATGGATATAAGTAAGTTTGAACAGGCTTTTATCAATTCACTGCACAGTTTTACAGCTTTATTTTAAAACACTTCCATTTAACGGCATGTTTTGTGGGTTTTACTATACGCTGACTTGTTTTGAACAGAGTAAAAATTCCATGGATTTCAAAACAAAATTTCCTAAGAAATCTCCAGTGCCAAACTTTTAGTATTTACTTAGCCCCATACTACCTCTCTAAACAAATGGAGGCGTTTGAGTTAAAATTTCTACAGATATGAAAGGCTCTAGATTTTGCTCCGTTTTAAGTATCAGAGTATTCCCTTGCAGTACCTTTCCATTAAGCCCTGGAATGAAATACTACACATCTTCTTCTGTTAGTCACTGGACAGATATAGATCCTTCTAACTGTGATCCTGAAGTTTGCAACTAGACCTTTGCAGACACTCCCTGATGCTTCTCCCATTTTACAGGCATGCAGATGAAGAAAGGGAGGCTTAAAGTAGCTGCTGAAATTAACAAAGCAACTAAGGAACAACTGAATACAAATACTTTGGAGTCTGGTGACTTCCAGACATTTACCAACTCCCCTATCTTTAATAAAATATTACTGCTTTCTAACTTCAAAAAAAATAACACTAATAGAAAACAAAGTCTTCCACTTCATCTCCCTTTCTTTTAATCTCTCCCAGAGAATAAAACCCAATGGTAATAACACAGACTTGGGCATTAACAATACGTAGCTTAGCGATACTTTAGCACGACGTACTAAAACTACCCCAGATCTAATGAAAAACACAATGAAATTTTGAACAGTTAAATGGAAAAACTATTCAGTGCATAAGACAGTTGGGCAGTACCGCTTCTAGTGCTGTCCACATTCCAGGGTGTATTAATAATAAGACACTACTTGTGCGGTGTTTCCAAATATCACTGAGAAATTAGAAAAAAAAAGGCAGCTGCCAAGCCAAATATAGAGAGAAGTTAATTAACAAATCACAACTGGAAAACTTAATAACCCTACATTCCTATAGAAGGACAAAAACATTTCCTAGAATATATGTGTGTTTGTACACGCATACGTGAGTATAAAACAGCTCAACCTGCACACCTTTCATGTTGCCTCACTAAATACAGCTGCAATACAGCTGAGCCATTGTTTGTTGGCTGTTCATGGCTGGCCGTGCCACGAAAACCACATTCCTGGGCACTAAATAATCAGCCTGCCTGACCCCCCAAGAACCTGTAAGTCAAATTCATTTACCCCCAGAGGGCAATGCTCTATTGTATCCTCCCTCCTTTCTAGCCACCTAGGAACAATGGACAATAATTGCAACTGTCACGGCAGTCAGTAGGAAAAATAAACCAGTGCCTGTTTTCACAGCTTACTGCCAAACCTGATCCAAACACCTAATAACCATGCCCCCAACCATAGCACCACAGTCACACTGAAAAGCCTCAGATGTGAGGCTTTTGAACAGAGCTACAGAACAATAACACGACTTGTGTTCAAAATATGAAGCTAAAAAACAAAAATTAAAGCACAGAAAACTCTTCTTTGAGGCTGTGCTGTTGCTCCCCATCCTCCCTCCGGGCAAGACTGAAAGGACTGTTGAATTTCTTTCGTGCTAGCATATAGCTGCTGCTGGTGCTTTCAAGTTTAACTTGTGAAAGGGAAAGAGAGGAAGGGAGAAAAAAGATTGCCCTCCAACAGAACAAGATCATAGGGACTGGGAACAGACTGCCTTCTCAGTGCACAGCACTATTCAGAGCAGCTTTACTGAATCCAAAGGCAGACAATCGCTGCGAGTTCTCCTAAAGGCTCCTGCATATCAAGAGTTAAAGAGGCTCCAGACAACATGCAAGAACTGCTGAGATACACACCCAAAAGTGGATATGAAAGCCGCCTGCTTACTTTGGGCCTGAAACATCTTAAAGATCCATCAGTTCATGGCAGACTATGATGTTATTTTAAAACTATATGCTTTTAAAAACCAGAACTCACAGATAAGCCCAGTGGCTACTCTTCCTCTTTATGACCTGTTGCTTTACGCAAATGGAGAAAACGTGCTCAGTGGGAATAAAGAACACAGGGTTTGGCCCTCTGTTATAATAATATCTCAGCCTATTTGGGGCCAAAGCACTATATTCTGTTTTAAAGTTATTCTACATATGTAACGAATATATTTTTTTGAATTATAGCCCCTTAGGGAGAAGTAAGGAGAAGCTAGTGGCATACTTTCCTACTTGTGTAAGTCAGGACTAGTGCAAACTAATGCTGGTGGCTTATCGGCAACAAGCTGGAAGGAACATATAATTAAAATAACACTATCTTTGCACACGTGATGATACGTTAACCTCACAGAGTATGCCATGTTGTATTCTTTACTGAATACTGCCCACCTCTTGCACAGAAAGTCCTTAAATTAGCCTTACTTACATTAGTAAGTAAACAAACAAAAAATAATGGAGAGAAATTAAATCTAGTTTATAATAATAAAAGAAGGGTTTAATTTTAATCTCATTCTACTTTCACATTTCCAAAACGCCATTGGCTTGGATTTTGCTACTCCAGATGTACACTGATATAAACGGGAGAAGAATCAGAGTCACTGTTTCTTTTCAGAGTGTTAATGGCTGCTCTAAAAACTAAAATTTCTGACACACATGTATATTGAGTCAGTTCCTCATCCCAAGCGCTATGGAAGAACTATAAAAATATTAAATTACATGAAAACAAACAACTACAGGTTCCCTAAAATGACCTCACATAGACAAAATGAGGAAGTATCTTGGCAAAGCAGAAGCTACTGCTGCTGGAGACTGGTCAAATTTTGTCATTTTCCTTCTGGAGCATGGCTTTAAAAGAACATGTTTTAGTGCACAGATGTTGTACACTGACTTTTAAAATCTGCACTGGCTAATTTTGATACCTAGAGGTACCATTACACAAACTTTGCTGTTTTTTTTTTTCTTCTCAACATGCAGTCCCAAAAATCTACATCATCAAAACCTGTCCAAAAATTAACAAGAACTTCTGAGCATCCTCAGATTTCAGAAGCTGAGCTCTGCTATACTCTGATACCACATAAACCTGTGTTTGATCTGTGTTTTGACTTTTTTTTCCAATCCAGCAATAGGATGTGTCTTGTAACACAGGACAATATACACAACAAAAGATTTACATAAATTGATTCATTTAGGGTAATATACCATTTCATTTCTTTATATTATTACAAGTGTAGAGCATACATATAAGCCTCAAATTACAATGCTTCAAAGGGAAGGGAAGAGGAGCAAACAAAGTTCCATAAAGCCAGTGATATCTGTATATTCATTCTCAATTTGCTTTAGCACAGAAACAGCGTTACCTTTTATTTCTCCAAAGTTCCCTGATCCCATGGCAAGAAGCTTGTCTTTCCAGTCCTTTGATAGTAGCTTTTCAATACTGGGAGTTTCTGAGTGAAGGGGGGGAAAAAAAATGTAAGCAAATCAACATGACTGTCTCCACAATAGAACTCATTAAAAGTCTATCTGCTAAAAATAAGGCCAACCCTATTCTGGGCCCCAGTTTGTAATGACTTCATCAACAAACTGATAAGAGGGGAGGGAACAAAAAGAAAAAGGGAAAAAAAAAAAAAAGAATGTGTTTTGTCACCTGCTGTTTCAAAACCATTAGCTTTTTCCTCTTATGGAACAAAGCCCCGGTAATTCTGTATGACAATGGGCACATATAAAACTGCAGTCATTGTTTTTCAATTTGGTGAACAAGTTACTGCCTATAATGGATGCCTGTCAATTTCTGGGTCTTAGTCTGCAGTCAAAAAATAATTATGTTGATAAAATGCAGAGTAAAGAGAGAGAGAGCGAAAGAGAGAAACAGAGAAGCAAAGAATTAGCTCCTAAATCTGCTACATGTAATTATATCCCTCTGAGTGTTTACAATTACATCCACTTTATAATGTGTGTTTAAACATCGTGTGGTGGTAAGCATACTGTGGAAAGATTTTCCAGTAACACGCACATTATAAATAATAATAAAAAGTTGGGCATGAAAAAAGCTTTAAAAGATTGCAAAATCCAGAGGGAGAAAAGGCATTGCTTAGAATGGAAACCCATTATTTGCTCATTTCAGATTCTATCACTTCCTTTAAAAATAAAAAAATAAAATATATTTGTTCAGTATTTTCAGGAAAAATGCAGTGAGGGTGTGGATGGGTCTGATATTTATGTCTGTAACTCTCGCATTCTGACCTCTTTTTGTGTAGAATTTTAATGCATAAGTAAATATAAATGCTAATAAAATTCAGAGAACATTAAACTCAATTCCAAACAATGTAATTGTATATTCTTGTCAGCATTTAGATGGGTACACAATTACAATAGCTTTCAATCCCACGATTAGCACTGCATTCAGTTAGAAAATGGAGTGTACTAAAAGATAAGTGTCCCAGTATGCGCCATCTAAATAACAATACCCACACTTATTATCTGGATCTAAGACATATACTGCTATTCTCCACATTTGTGTTTATGTGTATTTGTATTTGTTCAGGCATTTGTTTACCCCCTACCAGGAGCATAAAGGGAGTACATGTTAACTTATCAAAGGGACCGTCTGGCCTAGAGACCATACAATTATTAGCAACTGGTTAATTTTCCCCACAGTAAAAGAAAAAAAAAAAAACAACATTCAACCTTCATTATCTTGTTTGGCTAATTCTGCCTCCTTTCTTGAAGCCCCAACTTGGGAGCTTGGAGAGAAGCAGCGCTGCGCTGCTTTTGCTTGGGGTGGGCGTCTCTCGGAGGGGCTGCCCCGCCGGGCTCCGGCCGCCTCTCACTGTGGCCTTTCTCCATCTTCAAAGCATCTGTCGCAACTGAGCGAGCCCAAGCTCCCCTTAAACCGACCGCACGCAGGGTAATATTGATGTATAAATACCTACACTGCCACGGGCACACGGATGCCCTCTTGCTTTACCCCCCTCCCCTCCACCTCCCCCGGAGATGGGGACACGCAGGCGGACATCGGTGCTCAGAGACGTCCCCACGCCTGCATCTCGCTGGGCGCTGCGAGTGTAGTAGCACCAGAGACTTTTTTTTTTTTCATAACATTTTTTTATACACATTGCAACGCTCAATCTCCAGTTTTCTCCTATGTAACCGTGTCCTTCCCACTCTGTGAGACGGCAGGCTCTGGCAGGAAGGTTCGCTCCTTGATCTCACCACGGACTCGGTCACCCAGGATTCCCTGAATGCAAGTTTTTTTTTCTGTTGGAAGCCCTAAAACTGCAATTACATCCTAACGAAATAGATGGGAGAAGCTACGGCGCAATGAGCATCTCCGTGCCAGGGCTGACGATACGGAGATGCCACCACGCTCGAGGCACTTGCACAGCTTCTTCTTAAGTTTGTACATCCCCTGTCAGCACCATTTTTTTCCAAACGTATCTGAATAGGTCAAATAAACCCCGTCGCCTTTTTTTTTTTTTTTCCCCTGCGCTTTTCAAAAAATTCGCGAGTAGCGTGTAAACAGGCCAGAGCAAATGCGGTATTTGCAGTAGAAGGGCTGTCAGTCATTAAAAGCTAACAAACCTTTGCAAAGCAGGAATGCGGCAATAGAAATCCATTGTGAGCTGACAATAGGCTCCAAGAGCCTCCAGGCACCAAAAGCAGCCTGTCTTACTTTTAACTCTATTGTCAGCAAAGTCCACCACAAAGCTTTTCCCCTGCAGCTAGACAAAATATTCACCGTTGGTGCGCTCGTAAAGAAACAAGAAGTCTTCTGTCTAACTTCCCGCCTTCAAGCAACAGTAGCCGCTCGCCGGGGGCTGCCAGGGCCCCGCTGCTCGGGCTGCCTGCCTGCCTGCTTGTCTGCCTCTCTCCCCCCAGCACACCCTACACCCCACCCCCCCGCCATCCCATCCCCGCCCCGCCGCGGCCGGGGGCTGCCGAGCCGCGGGGACGCGCCGAGCCACCGCTGCAGCCGCTCGGGGAGCGGCGGCGGAACGGGCCCGGTGTGACTTTACGGGGCGGAGAAGGGGGAGAGAGGGGAAAGGGCGGGGGGGAGCGGCTTTGTCAATAAAAATCGTATTGACTTGTCGGCGGAGTCCCCAGCCGAGGGACTCGTGTTACAAATGAGCGTCCCCGCAACCTGACTCCGCCGGTGATTCCGGGAGAGCCGTGACAAAACTAAGCGGAGAATAATGAATGCGGTGGATGGCCATGTATCAATGACTGAATTTCTGCGAGAACGGTAAAGATCTCAGTAGGAAATCATGATTAGAGATGTGAAAGGCCAAATGGCAAAATCCCAATAGTAACAATGCATCTGTTCATTAATGTGTGAATATGAGTAATATGAAAATTTAACACAATTATAAGCCCCTCAGCAATACCGATGGCATAAAATAGACTGTGGTGATCTAATCAGCATTTCCCCTGTTGAAATACTGTATGTTAACTATTTAAAATAATATTATATAGATTTTTTTTCCTTTAAAAAACCCCACGTAATAATATTTAATTGATGTACTAACTTAGTTTCAAGCCTCTCTTGACTTGAACTGCAATTTTTACATAAGGCACTTCAACAGAATTTTGATACAGAATCAACAAATAATTGTTCTTCTGCCGATACTTAAAAATAACTTTAATTCTGAAAGACAATAGCTTCCCTACCCCTATAGCTTCATAGAGCTAAAGAGATATATTAAATTACAGCTAGTTTAATTCTATTATATATCATGTTAATGTATTTTACTTACATAAAATATTCGATTCATATACTCAACCTATCACATTTCAGTAACTGCTTGTGAAATACATTATGCACCATATCTTGGAAACAAACATTTATTATGTCATTTATGTATCCCATTTAAAAAAAGATTTGAAATTTACACATCTTTAAAAAAAACTGTTTAAAGGGCTACAACTGTGAAGCTTTCATGACTTATACAGAAACAAAGTCATCTTTTGTTCAGTTTTTTTTAGACTTCATTGGGAAGATGATGCTCTCAAATTAAGAAAAGAAATAAACACTGTATCTTGTTTGCCAAGTACTCATTCTCTGGATTTATTAGAAAGTCAGTAAAACTTTTAATGCTTGCACATACAATGTGCAGCTTGAAATTGAGAAAGGTTGCCTGCACATAGGAACTGCTGTTCCTAATCCCCACTCCAACACTTACTCCCCTCTTGGATTCACCAGAACAACTGCTACATCCAAAATCTGAGCTATAGAGTGATAGATTTTGGATCTGCATCAGGACAGCTATGTATCACAATAATCTGTATTAGCATTTCCAAAAAGCTATAAATAGTGTGGTCTGCTGTTCAGAGTATCACAGCTCTTCAGAATGTCTCCTAATTCCATCCTTGAGAGGAACTCAGGATTAGCCCCACTTCTTGTGAGCCCCACTTGAGCTGAGAAGACCTCCCATTACCTATTCGCAGTGTAGGTACTATAGCACACAGTAAAACAATTCCAAGCCTATCCTACAAAAGAGTTGTTCACGGGTTGTGAACAGTGATTCATTAATGTTTGGGAAACATTTCCTTTACAGAAACACTATGAAAAGTGTTAAGTGTTGTCATAGAAGAGGATTACGGGTATGGCACCAAAGAAAAAGACTGAGATGGAAAGAATAACAGTAATCATTAAATAAATGTTGGCAAAGAGGAGACTGACTGAATTAATAGAGATACAAATTAATCCACAAAAATTATTTCTGCTGTCTCTATTCAGCACATTTATCAGTCATTAGCTCTTTCTAGAGACAGGGTGCATAGAGAATTCTAGAGAATACGGTGCATTTTGTTTTTCTTGTTTCACCATTGCCTCTGTTGCTTGCATATGCTTCTTCGCATCACTGCGTGTGGCAATACCCACTGGTGAATGGCCCTCCAACTGTGCCAGCCATTGTGGCAGCAACACGCTGGCTCCTCCGTGGCCCCCAGCCCCACCGCTCTCCCTCCTCCCCTGCCTGCCTCCCTCCCTCACTCCCTCCTGTGCCAAACACCATCGAGGCTGACTCCCTTGTCTACAACAATGAGACCTGGAGACTGACGCCAGCAGCCAGTAGTTCTCACACAGGCCTTCAGTGCACAGAATGAAATCAGTGGTATAACAGTCCCACGTGAACTGCTCTCATTTCCATGTACAGATGCACATGTGCATCCATATGTGTTAGGCACACATCTACAAATGCTGAATTGCTCTGACAGTACTGGAAATCAAAGCACCTAAGCTTTATTAACATAAAATCACTTTTTAATCTAACTTCTTGCATGCTAACAAGCACACCACTGTCTTTGGTGCTTAAACATGGCTTCATTGACTTAAAAGTTTCCACACTGAGGAAGGAGCGGTTTGTTTCCAGGAAGTGCTGAGGCTACAAAGCCGTAGTAAGAGGCACCATTTTTAGCACTGTCTGGTAGACTTCTATTGAATTTAGTCTACTTCCAGAAGTTACTTTTTTTCCAACCCCCCCCCCCCCTTCCGGTATTGCAACTCCCCTTTGGGAGTGACCTAATCCTGCTCTCAATTCAGTGGCAGCACAGATGCACATGTACCTGAACCTGCCTAGGCAGCCTTCCAAAAACGCAGTCCCACAGTGCAGTAGTCCCTTCAGGCCTAACCTCTCCAGTAGCTCCAGGTTCACAGTCCTGGAAATCCACTTATTACAGCTCAGAATGGTCTTCACTGCCAAATCTCTTCCTATTACCTCTCTCTGCTCCTGCTGATTATTTACTAAAAGCAAACTTCAGTCTCATGCAGCTGCCTGCTTCCAGAGAAAGGAATGTAATTACATCCTGCTGTAACAAGGTGCAGGACAGGGGCTCTCCACATGAGGCACTTACAGAAGAGCCATATTTGAAGAGGAAAGGAGAGAGCAAAGCTCTGACATTATAAAGAAGAGCTTTATACGATAAAAGGGAAGGAGGCTGACGTAAATCAACCACACGGAAGAGGAACAATATGAGTCCTGGAGCTTCCCACTTGCATGGTGTCTGGATGTCCAAGCAGGGTGCTCTCTCAAAGAGATGCCCAAAGTGCTCCCCCCTCCATAACTACTGTGAACAGTTCTTATCCTGGGATGAAAGAGAAAGACTCCTTAGAACAAAGTAAAAGAAAGATGTTTGGCCTCAGCAAACATGATGACATGAAGTGTAGCAGAGTGGAGAGAAGCCAGGAGTTGCTCAATACCCAGCCAGACCACCAGACATTTCCTGCCAACACGTCATTCCTAGAGGAAAGAGTATTTGGTCGGCACAAATGATAATGAATAAACTTTAGCATTGGCTGATATACCTTCCACTTCTGGCAAGCACCTTCCTTTATATTATGAAAGAGCTGGCAAATACTCTCCATCCATTATTCAGCCTTTTCTTCTGCTATGGTCATAAATACATTACACCTGTTGGCCACAGTTCCCCTCACCATTTCTCCAACCCCCACCTATTGATGCGCTACCCTACCAGCACTCTGTTCTGTGTTCACGTACCACAACAAACCCTTTCTGGTTTAAATCACGAAACAATATTAAGGGCAGATTTCCACTCTTCCTTTAAAAGAGCAGACAAGGATGTATATGGACACAAGAAATTTCTCATTTTATGCACCCGCTTTTTATTACGAAGGTCTTACCTACACAAAATCAGAAACAAATTTCATAGCAAAGAAAATAAAGCAACTATTATGAAGAAATGGTTGGTATCAGCAGGTTACATAGACATAAAGCATCTGCATACACATATGGTTCTCCATCAACAGAATCATGCTTTTAGGGAACTACTTGCAGCTAGGCGAGACACTATGAATCATGAGCAGGCACAACATGGAATGTATTTAAATTTGGAAATCAAAGACCACACAACATACACTTTTCTCTTGCCTTCCAGGAACTACTGAAATTTTTCACCAGTTTAAAAACATTTTAAACTTTTGGAGAAGACACTAGGAAATACCTCTACAAATATAAATATTGTTCAAATGTAGGACACAGTTGCTCAGGTGCGATAAGAAAAATGTGGTCCTAAGTACAATACTACCTGGGGCTTCTCTGGCTGGACAGAAAGTAGCGTGCTGTTGGTTTTTTTGGTATTGAATACCCCAAATTTTTTTTGTCTTTGGGCACCAACTCACAGAGCTGAACAAAATGAATTCACGTTTTGATGAGATATTAGGAAGCTATGGTGCTCTGGCCAGCACATCATAGTATGACTCTTACTACACCACTCCATCACAACCACTGTGCAGAAAACAGCTGGCCTACATATGTCCATGGGTGGCTTCCAAACCTACCCCTTCTCTGTCAAGGATATCCAGCCTTCCTGATCTTGCAATCTCCAATCCCAGCCCAGCCACATGTTAGTTCCCATAGCATTTTATTTCAGAGGACAAAATCAACTTCTGTATCCACACATGACCATAGTTACCTGTGGTGCACAATGACATCAGGTTACCATAGTATTCTTGCTGCACATACTTGCATAATTTTGTGTATGCTTAATAATACAACAGTTGTTTTCAAGTTGCTGGCTCTCTTTCGCAATACTCATCATCCGCATTAATGAAGTATACACTATATGAATGATAAGTCATTTTTATTGTGATTTCTGGCACAAGAGTGCTGCTTCTTGTGCTAAAAAAACCCCATAATTCACATAGCCAGAAAAGGTTCCATAGCACAATAAATAAATTCAAGATTTTAAAATCAAAATCAGTAATCTATGAATGCCACTAAAACCATTATTTTACCCTATCTACAAATACACAAGCAGTTGTTTTTATAATTGCTCATCAATGCATACTGCCAGACTTAAAGTTACCTAAAAACAAAAGGACATTTTTAGGAAGAAAAGGTTAGAGTAGTCTTCACATACACTATACTAACAGTTGTTGAATTAAATATCCCTTAGACCATAAGCGAGGAGCCAGCAAACCACAGCACAAGGCAGGAACACCTGGCTAAGCAGGACAAGGGGAAGGCACGGGGACTTCTTAAGCTAGGTTTGCAGCCAAAACCAGCATCTCATTCAACTACACCCTCAGGAACAGTCAGGCTATTGTCTGAAATTTTTATAGTTTCCATCACCCGAATGCACTGGCAGTTGCACCATTACCTGTGTACTTTTCAGGCTGTCTTGTTTCAACAAATGGCCACCTAATCCAGGAGCAGCGTCACACTCCACATATGACACGTACCAATGCAAGGAAATCAAGCCTGCCATATAATACCTTCTTCCAGTCCTTCAATCTCCCAGCAGCAGAGTCTGTGTTCACTTTGGGGTTACGCAGGTAATAGTCAGGATTTTCTGAGCTTCCATCCCTATTACTGGTATACAGCTTTGGGACAGAGGCTGCTTTCAGAATGTGAAAAATTCAGGTATTTCTAAGTCTCTCTCTCATATGCTCTTCTGGACTGACAATATCTATGTCCATAAAATGTCCATGAAGCCCTTCTGAGGCCTGCATACCTGATAAAAGCACCTCTTTCATAAACACAGCATTGAGTCAGGGAACAAGCTTGCCTCCCTGCTCTCACCACAGAACAGGCAATTCCAGCTCAATCTCTGTTATTTCCAGCACACTAACTTGTACAGTACACACTTCATTACATTACATACATTAGTGACAACAGACCCATCAAGGCTACTGTGGGTATGTTGATTACCCTCTGAACAATAACAGGTTGCAAGCTGCTATATGACAATTGCCACCTGTACCACTGTTGTGGGGGTGGCATTCATGTTTGTGTGCCAAGGAAGCCAGACAGTGCTACGCTCCACTCACGCCACTATGAATCTGGCCTTCCACATCAAGCCTGGAGCTGCTGCTCAGCTTTTTTGCCTCAGATTTCCATGGAGATGGGGCTGGTTTACTTGCAGGATACCCCCAAAACCACCACAGCTTAATTATTCTGAAGAAACACTGGAACAATGTAGCTGGTAGTCACTGCTCAGTTATCCTCCATCTAAAGCCTTGTCCTTGCAAATACATAGTAGGATGTGGCTGGTCCTTACAGAGAGGAATTGATTCAATCTCTGCCTTTCCCATTGTGCAGCAGAGCAACTGTGTCCCCCAGAGAAGGGCACACAGAGGCACTGTGAATGGCACTGGATGCCATGCAGAGGACAACGTATCTTTTGTTACTGAAATTCGTTGGGACTCAGTGCTTTGGATTCCCAAATGCATTCAGGAACATAAATCTCATTCTGGAAAGGAATTAGGCTCCTGACTGCCTTTGGAGATCCAGGCCAGCGAGCTGGCGGAAAGAGCCGATGGTGAACAAATTCTGCCAAATGTGGCATTTCACTGGCACAACTGTTGCTGGAACACCTTTTCATCACACACAATCTTCTGAATGATCCCAACTCATCGCTACCACCATCTTCTTCAACCCTAATTAAATTAACAGACAAGAAGGAAGAAAGTTATTTAACCTCACCAAACTTAAAAAAATAAGCTAAATTTTAAAAACATTCCCTGCACCTTCCTGACATGCAAAAATAATGAATGAAACAGAGTAATTCACTTTCAAACACTTGAACAGCAATTTTTTCATTTGTCATTGATGTTACAATTACACCAGTAGGAATCCTTATGAAAAGAAGGGCAAGAGTAAAAAAAAAAAATCTCCTATGCATAAAAAAAATAAATTTGTCTTAATCTGTGTTCTTCAACCTTCTAATACCTCTTTAATTCCAGGCATGTCTAAATGAAAGAAGGAATTGATTTTTCTCAGGAGTGGTCCACCCAGCAAAAAAACCGTGTCAGTTGACAGAAGGACATACTATACCAAGCCTGAGCTTCACTGAATTTCTGAAACCACTGAGATGTTTTAATATTTCCAGAGACTATTTCAAGAGTAAAAACATAAAAACAGAGACGTCTGGAATTAAATACCATTAAATTTCACCTCAGTTTTATTCTTCTGTCTCAGTTGGACAGAGATATACTGCTGAAACACATATTCCCCTGAAATACATTTTTGTATTAGTGCTATCAACAGAGCCAGTGTCTAATTAAAGGGCCATAATATCTTAATATTAACAGAGGGCAATGTTTTTGGTCTGCTAATTTTTTGCATCTTCAGCACATCCTTAATAAGAAAGAGAGATTAAAAAAAGCATTCAAGAAGATGACTATACACTAACTTTTTATGGATATTGACACATCACTGAAGATGTGCTAGGGAGAATCCACTGTTTATCCTTTGATAGAAAAGATCTTTTGTGCTGACCTATCTCTTTTTAAGTAATTAAACGCTTTCACAAAAAAACCCTAAAACAAAACCCCAAGAGAGCCAAAAAAAGTATATAAATAACCATAAAACATAAATTGAGAACTACAGTGTTTGGCTAGAATTTCAAGGAAATCCTTCTGAAGCTCAGCCACTCCACTTCTCAAATCCTAAATTCAACAGCAACAGTGTAACCCTTCACATACAGTTACTGTGAAATTTTTACTTGAAAGTCTCAAAGCCACTTTTTTTAAAATGGGAAAAAAAAAGAGTCCTGAAGTGCCCATAATTTTCCTCAAAATGACAAAAGCAAGGACTATATGTGATGAAGTTGAGAAGACAATTTTCCAAAGAGCCTATCTTTCAGTCTTTGCCACAGCCATTACTTCCCACAACCAAAAAAGTCTGGGGCTCTGGTGTCCAGATGATCAGCTGCAAAGGGAACTGTTGATACCTGGGGCTCCTTTCCCCTCAGCCTTCCTTACATGCCGCCTTTACATTGACAAAGAGGGAAGAGGAGACTTATATGCCAACACAAGAGAGCAATAAAAAAGAAAAAGTGAAACAAGCACTCTTGCTACAAAGCCACAACTTCCGCTGCTGAGGCCTGGTTTGGGGTTTGGGGTTTTTTGATGAACTACCACTGCTCCGGGAAACGGGCAGCCCCAGCTCCATTGCCCTTGCCCAGCACCCCTGGGCGCTCGGGGCTCCGCCAGTGCCTATCCCACAGCTGGGCTGGGGAGGAAAGAGCCTCGCTTCCCAATGGAAGCCACGGCATGTCCTGCTGCAGCTACACCAAAGTGCATGTTACTGAACTAATCATGGGTTTCCACCCTCCTCCCAGACTCTATTTTTTTTTCTCTTTTTTTTTTTTTTTCGACAGCTGTCTTCCTATCTTCCCAACAGGTGCTATTAGGCCCTGAACAATGGCGAAGGCTTTTAAGCCACTGCTGTTGACAAGTGAAAGGGAACAACAAATGGCTTGGTAGTGCTCTTCTCCCCGGGTCACTCAACCAATGGTAATAGTTATTATTTTTATTTATTAGCTCTGCGGCACTGTCTTCCATTGTACCTCCTCCAGCCTCCCCTTTCCGTGACAGCAAGGAGCTTTTTAACTTTTAATAAAAACGGGTGAGCGCTTAGCTCCTGAGCTGGCTCTTTCTGTAAAGTGCACAGCTAATGAATGTTGTCCATTTAGATCTGGATAATTTATGATGTCAGCGGAGCGGAGGTGGGGAGGGCTGGATCCAGATATGACCATTAGTTACACTGCCGGGAGTGACAGTGTGAGTTAAGGGGAGGTGGAAGGTGGACAGAAAGAAGAGGTTCCCCACCCACGCCAGTATTTGTTTTTGCAGGATAATTACAAGGTTAGGCAATAAATAAGACATTCCTCCCTTTTGAGGTTAACATAATTTTTCTTTACCCTTCTTAGCATTTCACTGACCGTATTATAATCCTCTTCAGATAACAATGGCAGAGAGAAGAAAAGTTAATTTTCCCTTAAATGAAAGCAACTGCACCCATTTAAACGATGCACTCACACCTGTTACCGCTAGGAGAAAAAAATGTGCCAAAATATTTTCCGTTCTAGTAATGAACACACGTATTCATACATACATATTTACTAGATGAGGTTACTCAATTAATAAACTGTATATAACGGATAAGCTCCATCAAATGCAAACCCTGTATTGTAAGTGTCCTGGCAAACCAGGTAAATATGAAGGCAAATCAGGCAATTCCACATCCAAACAAAATCAGTAAACCAGCAAGTAAGTCACCTGGAAGAGCAAATACACTTTCCTGAAAGGCAAAAAACTAATGCTAAAAAACACTAAAACATTGACGTATCACGGAACTGGCTGGTTTAGAGTCATATGTTATCAAATTGAGGTAAGAGCATGTACATATTTTGATCATCTGGACCTATTTATTTAAATTATAAATTGACATAATTGTGTACTGAAAGGGCTACAGTCATCAGATTGTCCTTGTACTTCCTAGAGTAAATGTGTACTCTTATAATTTCAACCTAATGATAATATTGAAGGAACCATAAAATACTCATTTGGGATGTTAGTAAAACCATTAAAAGTATTTAAAAAATTGAAAACAGAAAACTGAAAAGGATATCCCCCTGAAACAACCAAGAAAACACATAATAGCCTCAGATTTCTATTCTCTTTAAAAATATGACAGACTGTTTTACCACTGGAAGTGAGAATTAAAGCACATACGCCTGATGCTAAACAACTACACATCCTGAACTCCTCTTGCACAACATATGTGAAAACAAAATCTCAATCACCGATTGTCAGATGCCAGAAAGAGATGAACAATAATAATAATAAAAAAGATGTACACTATAAAACAAAGCTTCTCAAGTGCAGGTAGTTTAGCAGTAAATCAGACTGCTAGTTGTAATGTAAATTATATTTGCATGGAATCATTATGTCAAATCAAGTAGAAATTATTAATGTAATCTTTGGACTTGCTTAAAATAATCTTCCAAGATTTGCACACAGGCTTCTCCACCGAAGCACAGCATTCCATCTGCCTCGACAACTTGTTCTGTTTGTTCTCACTTGTCTCCATTCATGGATTTTTTGGACTCTGTTATTTTCAGCGTAAATAGGGAGAGGAAATACATTGGATTTCCTTTTGATCAAGCGTTTTTCGTCCTGAGTTAGGGGATAACATCAAAATACACGAGTGGTTCAGCCATGTGGCAGTTGTGACAGGTAATCCTCAAATAAGCAAAGAGAAATCAGAGAAAGTCTATTATGCATAGCTTTTTAACATAATAGTTCTAGACAAGGGGAAAGGAAAGAAAGTAAAAGCAGGAAAGTCAAGGAAGGGAAAAGAGAGACAAAGAAAACAATACTGAGAACAAGGAAAGAACAAGACTAAGAAAAGGGACTCATTTGTCAAAATCCAAAACGTACTTCTATTACACAATGCACTGGAAGGAGTAGGAGAGTCAGGGCAACTCTGCAGCCACTCCCTGACTATTGAAAATGGTCACAAACACTGAGCTTCCCCATTCCCCAGCCACCCAATAGATAGCTGCAGCAGCCTGGGAAATGTGAAAGAGAGGAGGTAAAGGGCTGTAACATGAACTTCTGCTATCAGAAGAGACAATAGGATTTAGATTCAAGCATAAACTATGCCTTCAAATCATTGCCAGCATTCTAAAGGGACAAAATGTTATTTCTTTATTAGAGAGGAATCTTACTCATACCCTGCAGCAGAACTTTTTCAGACTATTTTAGAAAACTTAGACTTCCTTCATTCACCTCAGGATGATACAACTTCCTCTGCCAATAGCTGTCCAGTTCCACAAGAAAGATCATCTGCATTCAGCATGGCTTCATGAACCACCAAGGACCAGTAAGGGGAATGCAGGGCAAGAACAAAATACCTTCCCAAGAATTAAGGTCATTAACTGAGCAGCTCTTTACACAATGATGACAATCAAGAGGCACTACATTCTCCCTGGTAAAAAGAACACAGACTCCAGAGATATGGAGAATGTCAACATTTCCTCTGATGAAGGGAAGTTACTTTAAAACAAGAAACAGTGCCCTCACGTCTGTGCTACCAATCTCATCAACTGACACCTATAGTTAGCCTTTTCCCACTTTGTTCAACAAACTTGTCCTTGTTGCTCTGGGAGCAAATGTGTTCCATCGAAAAACAAGGGAGGAGTAGGTGTACTCATCCTCCCAGATTTCTCAAACTACCTCTTTGAGGAGGCCTGCCTCTAGTGCTTGGGGGTGACTGAAATTAGGTCTTCCACATAAACAAAACCAATTATTTTTTTGCAATTCCAAAGCATTTGCCTGCATAGTCCCGCAAGAGCAGTGAACAGAAGCAGGATGAACAAGTTCAGATGAAGAAAGAACCACTTGGAAGAAACCACCTTTTCTGCAACATCTGCAGTTCAGGATCCTATTCAATTATTTTCTTCTTAAGTGTGGTGTTAAAAGATATGTGGCTTCTGCTGTAAATGAGCAGAAGCTACACTTTGTTTTGTCACACAGAAGTCTGGTACCAGTGTTCTTCATACCTGTGTTCTCATCTTGATTATTTCTACCTTCCATGGCTACAAAAGGAACAAGGCATCTTCTAAAAAGATCTGACTCGTCCAGAAAACAGCAAATCACCTAGGTCAACCTAGGGTCTTTATGTATCTGAAGTTCTAATTGCTCCCCTGTCTCTCCTAAGACTCTGGCCTCATATTCAAAATCCTCAATGGAACCACATCTACCTACTGAAAGAAAAAACAACCCCAAACTTCCCTCTAGGACTGTGACCTCTAACATTGACTGGGTTATAACTGAGTAGAGGAATGAGACATGGGGATGGATCATAATTCATGCAATAGCAAGACAGATCCTTATGAGGAGCTGGACCTATACTCAGGAATACAAACTTGCAAGATCTAAAAATTATCCTCCTGATAGTAGAAGTGGGTGCTGTTTGGGAGTCATAGCTCCTTCAAATAAAGACCAAATCTCTAAATGAAGAGCTTATTGGACCAAAGAACAGGTCTGTGAAAGAACCCAAAGAACAGATCTGTAGGTCTGTGCACAGATCTGTGCAGCTTTACTGCTGGGATTCCTGATCTGTTTTCTTGAGTCTTTGTGTGGGGTAACTCTGATTCAAACTATCTCCAGTCCCTAAGAAACTCAGCTAAATTTTAATGTTTGCACTGAAATCACTTAAGACAGAGAACTGTTGGTGCTGCTGCTGCAAAAAAGAAAATAATCCAACTTCATTATCAATTGTACCTCAATTTTAACACTGACACATCTAAAATATGTTAATGAGCTCTGTCTGAGTAATAACATTATCAACTTGTTATATGGAATCATATCTTTTATGATTTAATTTTGTGACTAACATTGGCCTCTCATGTTCGGTACCTAACTCTCTTTGCAGACACAGTGCTTAACACTATGCAGTCTACACATAGATTTATTTTGTGTCTAGTAAGAGATGATTGGAAAATGAGCTTTTCTTTTCCAACCTTGAGATAAAACTGGGACTGAAATATTTTATTTTAAACCTACCTCTCTCTGAATAAGATAGAGAAGTCTTTGAATAAACATATATTAAATGTTTCTCTAGTATGCAGATACAAAGGAGAGTCATACCAAATATGTGCGAGTACACCAAGCACAGAAAACAACCCAGAGTCAATATCAAAAGTGAGGTGGGGAAACAGAGGGATGTGGGACTCCTGTGGAGTGCAGCAAATGACAAGGGGAAATTCCCAGATTGCTTAAGAACAGGGGGTCTGGGAAGGTGGGGTGTGGAGTAACTGCAGAATGGTGTAACAGGGAATTTAATGGATCAGAAAAGGCTGAATGGGATAACAGGCCCATTGTTCAGAAAGTTCTCTTTTGTGACCAGGCTTTAAGAGAATGCCAGAGCAACAAATGACTTAATCCTAGGGGGATGCTATGGCATAAATGAAAGCAGTCTATACCTTGAAAGCCGATGGAATAAATTTCTGTATCACATAACCACATTGACAACTGCAGCTTTCAGCAAACTCCTAAGAGCAGCAATTGGCAAAAACCACACAATCACATCCACCTCCCATGTCCCCCTTTCCCTCTTCAACAGCATTTTCCAATGTACTTGGGGGGCGGAGAGGTGAATAAACCACATGAATGACAAATACTCGTGGTCAAATGTCATGTAAAATACAATGGTTACAGGGAAGAACAGAAGAGAAAGAATTATTCTGTGCTGGCTTCCCTTCTCTCCTATGTTCTAACTACTGAACTAAACGTGGAGCCTCCTGGTTATATGAACACAGACATTAAGCACTGCACCACCAATTTACACAGCTTCCCGCTCCCTTGCTAAAGAATGGAAGTGCCTTAATAGACACTTGCCGTAAAATGGACGCTAACCTCCCATGTCTCTCGCAGAGCATCACGTCTTTGGGAAACACTCCCATTTGCTCATGTATTTCTTGAGCCCTGTTACAGCAGATGATGGAGCCGGAGGGTCCCATCTAACTCTATGTACACCAAAGAGAGCATCTTTCCAGTTATTTCAACACAAGCTGAATCAAGAATACAGAAAAGGCAGCCTAATTAAAAAACGTAAAGGTCACACTCTAGGGCATAATAAAGAATACGTTATGCCTATGCTTGCAAGAACGGCAGGGTAGGTAGTGGAAAGTGGAACAATGCTAAAAATGGTACAATCAGCTTTTGCTTTATATATAACAGAAGAGCCAGGATATTATTTATTATATGGCCAGGGGATTAAGGAAAATATAAAATGACTGGTTTTCATAGAAAAGGTAGAAATAGAAATTTCTCAGTCAGCTACAATATTTCTTCACCAAATAACAGATTCTTATTTGAAAAAAAAAAATCTTCACCTTATTCTAACTCAGGCAGAGAAGTGAAATGGAGAAATGCAACACAGCTATCCCCAAATCAAACTTTTTCCAGATGTTTATAAAAATTGGCCTCTAAATTTGCAAATTCCTACTATATCTAGATGGAACCTATTAGTGGGTTCTAAATTTGGCAACAGAAATTCTTCACTTCTCAGGGAATCTTGTGAATTATATTCAATTCTAAAACAATTGCGTGACTATAATTATTTTGCTTTCCAACACTTCAGAGCTGAAGAAGTGTTGATCAGCTGTAGCTTGTGGTTTACTTGGTAGGCAGTGTGTTTTACTTCTTATCCTTCTTCCCTCTCCCACTTACCTTTTACTAGAGAAAAAAAAAGAGCACCATAGGTGTGCATTGCTAGATCACTGCACAAAAGCTAGGCTTCTGCAAAGCTTGATCTGAGTTTAATTGAAACACTTGTTTACCTACACGTTTCAGATACTTTTCTCAAATTTAGAACATATAAAAGCAGCTATTACCACTTTGAACATTTCTAACTCAGAAAAAATTAAGTAATAAAGTTTCCTCCATCCTATTTAAATTACATTTGGGTAGTTCTCTGTGGGGCTACTACAAAATCCTTTAAGACCACTAGTATTTTAGCTACATTAAATTAATGAGGCATCTCAAGCATTCACTCTTCTACAGAAGAGTGTAGACTCTCCAGTCAGACACCTACAATTCACTAAATTGGAAACATTGATCTAAGGGAGACATCAGTGCATTATCCTTGCACACAATATTGCATTGTAATGTAAAACACAGATAATATTAGAGTGATTAAGAAATAAGGTATATGTTGAGTGGATTTTTCAGTGTCAATAGGGATAGGCTTCAATGGAATCAGTGCAGCTCTCCTGACCACCAAACCATTCTAGTTTCACTAGCACACAATACTACATCCTTCTTCATACAAACACCCCAAACAACCAAATTCCAATAGTCCCTGCAACGTGGTCCTGCTAGTCCATACAATACTTCAATTAAGGCTGAGCTACATTAACTGTGATTATCAAGAAAATATATATTTTCATAATGCCAATTTTTCTCGACCGCTATAACTCTTCACTCCCAAAGCTGTGTTTATAATGAGATGGTGTGGTGCATTTTCCATTAAAAGCCTCGGCAGGAGTTTCTGTAGTTTTTCTCATGTATCACAAGTTCAATACTCTTTCTGCATTTGCCTCACAATAACCAGTCCATTTCCAAGTGATTAATTTTCTATTCTAAAACAATGCATTCCTTTTCCCTCTCATTTTGCTGGTGTGGGGTTTTTTTTTCTTTTCTTACGAAAAGAAAAAAAATTCTTTTTCAATGACATCATGGTATAAAATTTTCAAAGCAGGTTTTAGCAGGAGATATGCAGATTGCTTTGAAAAGTTACCCTCATAAATAACAACAAAGTACTGAATTATCAAGGCTGTAACTCAGTGAAGAGGTGCTGTAACCATTTATATTATATGACCTCAGCAGAACCTCTTGATTGAATTGCAGCCTTTCATTAAATCGGGCACTCTGTATTATTTTCTCTGAACTAGAGTAAATCAGAATGGCAAAGAGATTAGCCCCCAAGCCCATCTCTTTGTGATCTAGAGGCATATAATTTTTAACCATTACCTCAATTTTATTTTGTAACTTAAAAAGATGGTGCATAATCTACTGTGTCAATAATTCCCTTCTCTCTGAAGCTGCATAGTTTGATGACATGCCAAAAACAACACTGTGTAACCTAGGTACATGTAGAAACTAATGCTTGTAAAGGTGCAAGATGCCACTACTGAAAGCTAGAGAAAAGTGGGGAGAAAAGGGAGGGAAGGGGAAAAGAGAAACTATAGATTCACAGCACTGCAGATTCATTCACAAAAAGTTGGAAACCAGAAGGGACCATTAGCTCATCTAGGCTCATCTTCTATATATATTACTGAATATTCATTGTTTCATCAACCAAAATCAAACCTTCTTCTGATTTACTTCTAACTATCATTTTACTAGAAGAGAAACAGCTGGCCTCTGAGTCAGGACATTCCATAAATATCTCCCTGCTTTTACTGGAAATTTTTGTGTGGAGGGATGAGGGTGGAGGGAACTGGGGTGCTTGTAACACTCTCTCTGTTCATCTCCAGCTGGCTTATACAACACTGTCTCCATAACGCAAGAGACAATCTCCATACCAGCGGTTCTCAAACAAAACCATGACGACAATGTCAACATTTTTGAACTTTTTATTAAATGGGTCCACGCAGGAGCTCCTGTGCTCGTGCAAGTGGGCAGGCAGTGCATCATTTCTCCAGAGGATGCTTCACAGGCTACTCATCACGGGCTGGAAGAAAACTGCACACGCAGGGGTGAGTATTTTGAAAGAGAACAGGAGAACATTGCTCTGGATGTACAGTTTGTGTCTCACATGATTTAAGAGAATCCAGTTTTCTCCACGGTTCGTATCATACACTGGAAGAACATGGCGCTTTCCTTATCTGGCCATAACATTTCATAACATGCTTCAGTTTTCCTCATTGCTTGGACTTTGCCTCCTTTTCAAAGCCCCTACGTCTAACTTGGTAAGAGAAAAGCTACAGTAAGTCCCTTTTTGTATTTTCTTATATTTGTGTAGCTGTTAGACATTTTGCAAAGTAGGGGAGTACCAGCCAGCCTTTCACAACAAAAGGGCTACTGTCACTGCGCCAGTCCCAGACATGGTGGAAACCAGCCCACAGGAAAAGGCCTGGCTCCAGTGTTAGGCCCCGGCCGAGCACAGTCACTGCATTCACTCAAATTGGCAACAGGTCTCAGTGTTCCTGGCTTTGAGCTGTGAACAAGGGTCGGGATTGAATAACCAATTATACAACCGCTGACTGAGTTTATCCAAGGTTTGCAAACTGCTATAATAGCCCAGTATTCACTGACTGTTTTATCCTTTTCCAGATATAGTGTCATATCTCCCCTTGTGCTCCATTTACATGTCACTTTATTACATACGTCCATTAAAAAGGTTAATACAATGTCACAGTCAATGCCTAAACGTTGCCATTCAGTATCCTCGCCTTGCTGCCCCCGGTACATTTCATATAGGCGCATTTCTTTCTCTCCCCCTCTCCCGCGCTCTCCTGCTCGCTTGCTCGTGCACACACACGCACACACACTCTTTCCTGCTGCAAGTTAAATCAATTTGCTGTCAAGAATACAGAGCAGTGCATGAGCAAAACAGTAGCCAAGAGTCAATAGAGTAAAAACTGCACGCTCCCTAAAGTTGCCAGTCACGGTGAACGTATTATATCGCTAGTGATGGGAATAACCTTTAAAACTCTGAAAGTTCAGATAATTACTTAAAATTGTAGACAAAGTTGAGACTCCCTAAATCATCAGGGTCTCTTAAACTATCAGAAAAGCTCACTTGCTTAAAAAAAAAAAAGTCTTTCAAATGGCTTTTCTTACTTTCGGATAAATGTTAAACTTACAAAAAAATTGTTATTCTCAGATTTTTAACACTTCACAATTTGACCCCACCTATAAGCCAGACGCGTAGGAGGCTGGAAAAGACTGGAAAAAAACAGAAACAAAATCCCCTCCATCTTCCTGTTAATGACTGATGGAGTTCTTGCTTAAAGTTGTTTTGGTTTTTGATTTTTGTTGGTTTTGGTTTGGTTTGGTTTGGTTTTTGCAAAAGACTATTTTCTCTGATCAAATTGGTCATCTCTGTATGGAAGTTTGTTTCTGAAAACATCAAGGGAAAACAAAAGACTTAAAATCTTCTACAGGTTCAGTTTTTTTTCATTTCTGTTTCCGACTGCTTTATTAACACAAAATGGTATGAGAAACCAAAGACAAAATTTTACTTTTTGATTTCATACTATACAGCATACAAAAGCTGTTTGGTTCAGAGTGAAGATATTTTATCAGTGGTCAGACTGTGCCTCCAGGCACACACTCTTGTGAAGGGCTGTACGACAGCAACATGAATCACTGCTGTTTGCCTGTACAATATCACCGGGAGAAAGGTACAACTTTTGAGTTGAGCAGTACAGCACGGGATCCCCAATGGTATCAGAGTGAAGTTACATTTATTTTACAAAATATATTTGACTCCTGATCACAAAAGCTGATTTTCATTTAACTTTGTGGCTTTTTACAGTAAGGAATAGGGCAGTTCAGATAAAAGGCTTTGATTCTCACAAGTAAAAAACTTGAGGATATTTTTTATTCTCCCTCACTTTCCTGAGGCTTAAGACTTCACCTTTTTGGTCCAGACCAATGTACTAAAGCACAACAAAACCACACCTATTTCTCTGGCATGTCTGACCATGCAAGTCAATGGACACAGACAAAATGTTTTTGAAAATATTATTTTAGTGGAATCTACTTGTTTGTTTATAGATTATGACAGCCAAGAAACAGTGCAAATACTTGAATATCATCTAAACTCATCATCATTATGTGGAGTCTGACTGCAACAATGGAAAATGGAAGATTTTTCTCAATATGCCCAGAACTCAAAATATACTATTCATGTATATTGTACACTAGTCCTAAAGGCAACAAATCCATTCAGTCAAGAGAAAATAATTCACTGGGGTAAGACTTTCCAAAGACTTTTCCTATCTGATGAGTGCTAAAGCTTCTAACACCAACCCCTGATACTTATACAGACCGTTGCATGTGATGGTACCAAATTGCTGCAGTGAGATTAAACGATCTTATTCCTCCATCTAGGAAAAGTTAGGGATATGTGAAGCATTGTGTTGCACTGTTAGAGGAGCACAGCAGCCCTGACACACTAAATGGAGAGACACCCCAACTTCATGTAATTTTTTTGACTCTCAATAAAAAACGAAAATCTTCAAGAAGCTCTGTTACTCAATTAGGGATTCTAAACAAAAAAATAACAGACAAAACCTATTTCCAAGGAATCACTTTCCTATCTAAAAGCCTGCATGTAAAGTTCTTTCTTTCATTTTTTTTTATGACATGCCTTTTGAAACATGCACAATGCAACTGCCCGCTTTTGCATCATAAAAGATCTGTAGGCACCGCATTGTTCAGCTATCAGTAATAGACTCTTGATTGAGTTGGACTCTGAATGACACATAGTAGCAGCAAATGATAAAAAGAGAGACTGGAGAAAAACCCTCCCCTCAATTTACTCCTAAACCAATTATCTGCAAGGTATGTGCACAATGAAAGTCTATTAGAAATAAATTATATTAGCACTGTTTATGAAAGCTATGGCAGGTTGTTATCCAAAAACATTAACTACTTCTGAACAGAAGAGAGAAATGGGACAATACTTTTGACAAGTGGAGAGGCTGGTATTTTTCCTTCTTTTTTCTCCTCTTATCCAATTAGTGTAAAGAAAAAAAATCGAGGCTAGATTTTGTTACTACAGTTTCTTACAAATTCTTACAACTATGATCATAACCTGACTTGGTACTAATCTAAGCCTGAAGCAAGGAGCTTCAGAATTATTTAAGGAAGAGCAACTCAGCTGAATCCCTTTGGAAAAGGACATTCTTCAAACCCTGACTTCTTTTCCCTGCTCATTCAAGCACAAAAAGGAGAAAATGGAGCTGGAATTTCTATGGCCAAAACCAAAACAACAAACACAGGACATGACGAACCTTGGCAAGTTTGCAGGCTTTCAGACAGAGAAGGATGCAAAACTGCATCATAGTTGGACAAATGCTTGCTACAAAGAAAGGCTTAAGTTGAAAATATTGCTATTAAAAAAAAGTTATTTTTTTCTGTAAGGAAATCCTGAAAGTGAAAATTCCTACCTATCACCCCTTTTTATTCACAAATTAGCATCTTGTAAGTGTCTGCAGCCCTGGTCACCATACAAGACACTACAGATGCACTGTTCTGTAGGAGAATATACTATCTCTGTGACATCTTAGTGTTACTTTATCAATGCTAGTATCTCACACATCAGAAGACGATAGTCTGCTGCTCTGTAATGTACCTCCAGCAGTCTGTGCTTCTGGATTTGGAGGAAACTGGTATTGCCTGAAAGATGGTAGGCCTCCCAAGTAATATTGTCATATTACTAATTTGTGGAGTGGTGTTTTCATTCCACTGTTAGATGACTTCTTGCAAACACCTCAGAAAGATTCTTACTGATTACTAATATTTTTGTCTCAAACCTCAAACAAGCTCTCTTGAGCAATGAACGATTCAGATTTAATGAATCTGAACACTAATCTACAGATGTTACTAGCCCAGTCTGTCCCACAGTCCACAGACCCTGAAAGAGTGGCAAACACACCAATGAGTGATCAAAGTACTTTGTTACGATATTACAAAAAAGTTCAAAATAATAGTTTTACTTCCTTCTAAGTTTAGGGAGAAAATCTGACTCGTTAGTTTCCAACCTTCCCATCACTTTTCCTTCCAAGACCTCCTTACTGTGATCACACAAATAATTTTCATTAATATTCCAAGTGAGATATTAATTAATATCTAGCTATTCAATCCTTGAAAGAAAAGAAGAATAAGTCAGAGTTTGATTTACTGACTCCTTGAAATGGATTCTTAGGGGAACTAAAGAAATTAAGAGATTAGAACAAATTGTATCCTGTGGAACTCATTTTTATGGTCACTCTGGAGCTGTTCGATTTATAATTGTGCCTTTTGGTATTCATACTACTTCCCTGCCCTCATCAAAAGAGAAGTACAAAGAAGCAAATGTGAGGGCAAGTTTTTTCTTCCATCAGTTCTGATGGCTAGATGCTGTAATACAGCCTGCTTTTATTTCTATTACAGTTCACTTCTTAGCCTAGTGTTAGCAATAGCTAGTTTTAAGGCAGGACCAGTAATTCCAGCTTGCTAATTGGTTATTTCAGAATCATATTATTATTATATCAAGAATTGGAATGCTACTGCTTTCTTCAATCTTTGTTTAAAAAAATGAAGATATGAATTTCTACCTCTTCAATTTTGAGACTGCAGTGAAGTGATGAATTGCCAGTGGTTGGTAGATAGCTTCTATTTCAAACACATATTTATCTGTGTTAGCTGCAAAATGATAGGGCTGTACAGGAGTAAAGATTCACTTGTTTCATGTCCCTAATCTTTTGCTGAATATCCCTTCATAACTTGACTATAAAGGGATGGATTTATTTGAATTTCATTTGTGATGTCATGCAGATTTAAGAGCATTCCTAAATAAATGAAATACAAGAAAATATTTGAAAAGTTTTCTCTCTGAACGTGCAACAAGTATAATGAAACAGCCAGGACCAGTGAAATTTAAGGGAAATGTAGCTTAAAATCTATCAGACTATTAACATTTTAACCACCCTCAGTCATATTCAAGTTGTTACACTTCCAAGTTATTTTCCCTTTAGAAGAAACATAAACATAAGTTTCTTTGATATTTTAAACCCTGACTTAGAAACTGTTTTAACCTCCCTCCGTCCAAGTGTTAACTGACTAATAGCTCTGCAGCTGTGGAAGAAAACATCTCTCATCTCCCCCATGGTCCGGCACCTTCCATTTATGGTTAGAATGATTTCATTACGTTTTAACCACTGCTGGCTGCCATATTTTTCCCCTAGCTCTCTCCCCAGCCCACTTCTAACTGTTATAAACCTTAGAAAGGATTTGGGAAGCTATCACTCAGAGCACCACTGAGCAAGAGCCAATCACCAAGGCAAGGGAAGCCTTCTTACCTAAACAAACCATTATCGGCTCATCTCATGTCTTTGTACCCTTTTTTTTGCTATTACCTCACAGGATTAACTTTTATCTCTAATCTCTGCTCTGGCCAACTGTCATCTAGCCTAAAAACTGCCTGATTTTTAATCTGTGTGTAATAATACTGCTGTTACTAACAGATAACTGTGAAACAACATGGAGGGAAGGAAAACACACAAACACATAAGGGCTGATTGTTAAAAACTGCTGTGCTCACTTCTACCTGAAAGGACAGCAAGATCATGCGTGATGTCCATGTTGCATTCCCTTCATTTTCTCTTTCGTGTTTTCCTTTTTAAATCCAAACCCCATTGAAGTGCCTTAATTTGGGGGATCTGTTCTTATTAACCAGTTTATCTGCTGTTCAACTTGACATTCCCAGGTTTCTAAGACTCTGTGAAAATCCTCATCTATTTGTAACTTTCCATTAAACAAACAAAAAAATCAGGAAGGGGAACACGACAGAAAATAAAAAAAGGAAAGGAAAATGAATGATCCTACTGTAAAGGGAGATATCTAAGGCTTCAAAACAGTCAACATTTTAAAACTTGTCTTGAACTAAATAAGTTTCTTACTGGGTGGCATGTTTACCAGGCATTCAGGCTTTATACTTTACTTGAAGTTAATTCTTTTATAAGCTCCTCTCAATACTACATTGCACCATGTTTAGTAAAAGAAGCCTAAGACTGAAGGAAAACAAAGACTACTTAATTATGGCCAGGTGTGTATGGAAGCAGTACTCACAGAATATGGGATCTTGTAGGGTTCGAGCAGGGAGGCAAACCCTCATAAAAACTGCTCTTGTGGGGGTGTGGGTGGCTTTTTTTTTTCAGATTTTATTAAAAGCTTATTAAAGTCAACGACAGGCCCTTTGATTTAAATCTAGTCCTTGAGAGAGTTCAAAAATCAACAGGAGAGAGGAATAAAGGAGGCACACCAAAACATCTCAGCAGGAGAGCTATGGATGCAGTATTTTAAGGAAGTGGTTGTAAGGACAGAAAGGATGTAAGTCTTATATGGAATTGCAATAGCAATTAAAGCTAGAGTGTTGGTAATAAATGTATTTTAACTGTTGTACTTTATAACTCCTAGGATTTCAACTCAGTATCTTACTACACCTCTAAAAACCTATCTAGCAAACCAATACATTCAATCACTCTCCTGATATGAAAACTTAAGAATTAGGCTTTGCACCATACCTTGAATAATTAGCAAACTCGGACTTAAGGAAGCTGGGAGATGTAAACTAGCACATGTCAAAATTTCTTCCTGGCAGGTCCAAGACAATTACTTCAAGGGCTGTTACTCTGAGGGTCCCAATTAGGAATGATCAGGCAGTTTAGCATAGTGCTTTTCATCATCCAATCTCAGTGCTTTACAAAAGAGGTGATTATCATTACACTAGTAGTGTTGTAGCTGCTGCTTCTATGGGTACATGGCTGAAATAAGACTTGTGGGGAAAAGCAGAGAACTTCATTTAGATCAGCTGATATTGACAATGTTTGCTTGCCCCTGTCAAATCTGATTATGACTTTGTATGACCTAACAGTTTTGTAATTTTCCAGGTTTAGTTGGAATGAGATCATTATTCCCAAGTGGGGAAAGTAAGGCAGTAAAAGAAATGGCTTGCCCAAGGTCATCCAAGAAGGCCCAATGGCAGAGTCACTGTCTTCTATTCTAAAGCTGAGACAGGTGCCAAAATAACCAGGGCTTTCTGTCACTCTCTAGGACCTGGCTGAGATGCACCTGGAAATAAAGAAGAAGCCAGTGAAGGTGTCAAAAACCAGGTCCAGTGCATTCCCTATGGCTTAAGTCATCCATAAGAAAACAGAAAGGCATCCTGCAGGAGTGATTATCTTTGTAGTGTCTCCATATCAGTCCTCTGCACAATGTGCTATAATAATCTCAGTTACAAATCACAGTGACAAGGATTACAGTGGTAGGGTCCAGATATGAAAGGCAAGGCTGCAATCTTCCAGCCAAGCACAAACAAGCAAGGGGAATTTTTAGCTACTAAAGCCACCTGAAACTCTAGGAATAGGTGACAGATAGAAACACTCCCAAGCATGAACTTCTGGGCAAAGGACAGAAAAAGACCATCATGAACCAGGGAGAGGGACTAGAATCACCCTTCATCACACTTAAATCCCTTCTTACTGTCTGACACTACTCGTTCATGTCAACTGTTTTTAAAGGGTTTGTTCTTAACTCCATATGCTACTTTAACAAAGACAAAGACTTCACAGCAGCCAGATCTATCTGTCCTTTCACTGGAACTCAATCTCTCTCTGACTCAAGTCATCGTTCCTGACAACACTTTGAACTCCAGTGAAGACAGGCAGGAAAAATATAGCGAATTCCTCCATCCACCAATATGTTGATGATCTCTGTCTGTATATTGTGGTTTTTATCACACACTACCTATCTCCAAATGGTTTCCTGGGAACTTTTGATAGACAACAAAGAGGAAATTCATGTTTTCTCTTGCCAAATGAACAAGTGACCACAACTGTCTGGGAAAAATAGAGGAGGACTGACAAGTGATACCATCCACCTCAGGAAGGGATCACAATTTAACAGTGTTTGCTGCTCAAGTATCAAAGGCTGCTGCTAGATCTAAACATGGACTATGCCTGTAGAAAGATCCTCAAAAAGCAAGGCAAGGAGCATTGCCTCTCATTCCGCATCTTGATAGTAAACTAAGAGGGACAAGAAGATTTCAGGAAACCAAATCGTTCAAAAACCCTGTCCCTCCTACCTGTTTCACCTGACAACATGAAGTCTAAAGACTTGCCCATCTCACCCTAATATGCTTATACTCAGCCTCAAAATAGAGGATCTTCACAAGTATTACCAGTATTTATTGCTCAGCTCAGATCTGAAAATGGAAACAAACCACTATAATCTCTCACTGCCACCTTTGAAATTCTCCTTCATACCACTCTCACTGTTGGTCCCCCATTTCACTTCATCACAGGAAAAATCTAAATCTGTTCTGTATTTAAGAGACAACATTCACAGTCTTTCAGACTGCCAGCACCAAAACCTAACAACCAAGTTCTAATCAGTGACAGAGATGCGCCTACACTTGCAACCCACTCCCACTAAAATAAGGAATCGGGGACACGAACACTAGCTTTGACCCAAGTGCCCAGATTAGCAACCTCCCACTTGCCCCCCTCAGAAATCAATATATCGCTGTGTTTAAAAGTGGTTTGCTGAAAACCTCTCAGAAGCAGCCTGGTGACAGTGATTATCTGAGTATCTTAAGTGAGGCTTTAATAAGGTTCTACTGTATACGGTACATCTAAAAAAAAAGCCCACTAAAAATAACAATGAGAGGAGATGATTGTAGAGAATCTCACTCTCTCAGAATCACTTCTAGCTTGCGCCCACATGACTACAGTAAAGATATCTTGTCAGGCCACAAGGGCTTGACAGGCCTAATCAATAGCTGTTATTTTTTTACAAGTGCCAACAAAATAAAAACATAATTTATGCTACACAAGATGCTGAAAATAATTCATACTAATTGGACTGCCTAAAATTTCCCTTCTGTCCTTCTGATTTTAACTTCACAAACTTCGACTGTCCACACTAAAATGCTTAGCCTCCGAGCTAGGGAAAAAAATGAAAACAGAGGAGTAACAAGGGCAGTATTACTTTCTTGCTATCTGACAGTTTAAGCTGCCATTTCTAAGCAAAATTTGCATTGGATTTTAGCATCTAACTTCCTTCAAATGTTTTGTAAATGACAGCTATACTGCACGAGAATGCAAAATCTTGCCAAGTAAACAGTAAATAAGCTGTAATACATATTTTAATAGCCTATATTCTTATTAATCCCTGGGATTTGTAACAGCCCTTTGGAAGAACACACAGCAAATCTTATGGTTTGCTGATTTTTTTCTCTTCATAACTGTGTACAAATATTACATAGCACTACAGGACTGCAAGGGGCCTTCTAGGTCATCAAGTTTGCCCCTCTGATACTACAGTCAGGCTGTCATGAGATACTTTTCATTAGCTTATAGAGCTCTTCTGTAAAAATAGTTCAGGGCTTTTTTGCTCCAACACACTGCTCCAGAACCTTCTGATTTCCAGATCATTTTTATTCACAGCCAGTCTTTCTTGTTGTAGGGCCACTGCCACGTCCAATAACAACTGATATTTGCCTATGTCTCCTGAAAACAGGCAGAATTTGGGACAGCATTTCTTAACGTCTAAGTTACTCCAAGGATGAATTTGGCTTACTAGATGACCAACAGTTGAATCCATAGGCAGAATCTGTCCTATATTTGCTTCAGTGCATGTCCTGTAGCCAACAAACTGTCTCCTGAAACTAAGCTCACTAGACACATTATTTATCCCTTACACAGGGAACATCTGAAAAAAAGCTAAAGTAGCAATTGGAAGTTTTTCATAAAGGGAAGACTCAGCTATGTAATAAAATATTTCAGAAGAAACCCTGCACTGTCATTTGTCCATTAAACTATAAAAAGTACCTTCATGAACTGAGTATTCCAATTAAAACCAAAACAAAATAGACCAATAATAGGACCAATAACAATTATCCATGTTATCACAGTAAAAGGTTAGTTTCCAGTCCCTGTCCTGTTTGGAGGACTTTGGGTATGGTGCATAGCTGTCTAAAAAGATACAGGCAGCAACATTGAGCATTTGTTTTTAACTAGTATCTTAACTGTGGTAATACAAATAAAAGGTTAGATGCTTTCCCAAAACAAACGAGGATGCATTCCAAATCCTAAAACACAAGGTGTAAGCTACAGAAGAAACCTACAGGGCTGTCAGGCCAAAGCCACTACTGGGGGAACAGACTTGGAATTTTTGGGGGCAGGTGGGGAAACTAGCAAAATCTTCTGCATGCAAGGACGAAGGACAAGCAAGAACTGAGGAAGAAAGAAAAGTGGTCACTGGATTTTTTATGAGAAGTCCCTATTTCTGTAGCATTTTTACATAATTCCACTGCAACCACGCAGAAATACACCCAGTAAATATTACGATATCTGAGGCTTCTTCTTTCTTTTATCGAGTGCTCAAATCTGGGCTCAGGTCTTAAAGACTTAGACGCAGTTGTATGTGAATTTCCAACAGAAACAGTATTTCAGAGTGAGCCTGCCTTATGCTTGACGTGTTTGGAGAGGAAGTCAGCTTGCTCCATAGTAGAACGTAAGGGAGAATTAGCAATCAGTTAATACAGAGAACTAGAGAATTTGGCTCAAGTGTTATCTTAAGCCTAGAACTAACCCGACAGGATATATGCACCTCAAATTTCAAAATTTTATCAGACCAAATGCCTGATGATCTTCTTGCAATTGAATAGCACAGCTCAACTCTTAACAAAATCCATATAAAAATACCTGAGGGACAGAAATGTTCACATCTGACTTTAGTCTAACATGTGGCTATGCTGTTAGGATACAAGCAGCAACAAAATCAATGTGTAGTCCAATGCAGAATCTTTTTACCATTCACTCCTAAGTTTATTCATTTTCAAAAGGGTTCATGCTGGTCTTCTGTCCAAAATTTGCCTACTTCCAACAGATTATTAATATTTACTACCAAGAATAGGAAAGTATAATCATGATAAATAACACTAAACTCTATTCCATCATTCCTGTATTTCTATTTCAACATGAAGAGTTTAATAAATCAAAGACACACAACCCTTGCAGCTCAGTAACAATCATCCCATGTACATAAGAGGGAAAAATTTATGGTTTTGTAAAATAAATATTTTCTTTTATAGTTTTTTCATACACTGAGGTTTTAAAGGGCATCAATAACTATATGTATGTGTACGTAAATGGAAAAAACTTTCTACTCTTACAATAACTTCAAAATTCAAGCAGAGCAAATAGAGCATATTGTTTTGAACAAGGAAACATTTTAGAAAATAAATAATTATGACTGAAAATATTCTTTTGTGGCTTTGTGGAATTATTCTACCTGACTTTGTAATGGAGTAAGAAACTCCTAGAGATACACAAGCAGGTGATCAATTAAACTTACATTTCAGGAATGGGTTGAGTATTCATTCAGTTCCCACCCAAACATTGAACCCTCTGTCAGAACTTCTCATAGCAAGCAAAGCTTGCTCTTTGTCAGTTCCATTAAATACAATTAGCTGAGTGGTAGATTCGTGTACAGGAGCAGAGTTGCATTATTAACACAGAACTCTGAAGAATCCTTGTATCTATACTCCCTGTGTTGATTTTGCCAAAGTCACCGTTAGACTCACAGGTTAATTTACTTATGGAGAAAATCAACCTTCAGAAGATCCAGGAAAGAAAATCGTATTTACAAATGTGCCAGCTTCAATTTCAAGGTCTACAAGATTATAGAAAAATATAATAAAACTAGAGGATCAGTTTTTCTATTCTTTCAACATACACAGCAAATCAAATCTTCCAGATCTAGACAGTGCTATAGATATGCATGAGAATGAAAATAAGAAAGATAACCACATACACTGAAGAACAGATAAGAATCATCAAGTGCATTACCATAGTTTTGAATTATGACAAAAATTGCACTTGAGTGAGATATTACCCTCCAGCTTCATCACACTCAATGACACATTTAATGTCAGAGTAAAATTTATAAAATATTAAAGCAAACAAAACCATGTTTAAAGCAATACTAATGTTACTCTGGTGTTTACACACAAACCACCAGAAGTTTGCAAATTTAAACTTGACACATAGGCCTTTATCTGTTTTATAAACACAAACGGCAAAATTTGTAGAGAGTGCATGCATCTTGGGTGCAGATTTTAAATTTTCGTATGGATTTCAATTTCAGTTTTTCACTTCCTTGTCCAGGTTGTTGGGCACTACAACCTTGTTTCTACTGACAAGATCCTACAAAGCAAACCATTGCAGCTGTGAGGCTGCCCAAAGGATCTACGAACGTTTATGGCCAAGAACACTATTTGCGGGTATGTGTGATAAGCTGAAAGTCATATGTTTTAGACATAAAGTGATTCCTTTCAAAGAACAGGTTTGATTTCTTCCCACTAACACAAAACAGTGTATATATGTCTGTGTAGGTACATTACATATTTATTTCATTATCTTCTTTCTTCCTCTGTTTCTCTTCTTTGCAAGATCTCCCTGCTCATCTCCAGGGATAAGATATTACCAGAGGCAAAAGGCAACATGTAAAAGATAACCAATTTGAATATGGCAATTTTATTGTTGTCAATATCAAAATAAAACCAACAACGTCCTTCTTCTAATGTGGCAGCTGAAATAAAGCTATTGTATATTTCAAAGTTAAACAGCTCACTTTTTAATTTTTTCAGCACCATCTACACCATATGAAAACAGCTACCACCACTCTTCTTATTGCTGAGTATATGTAGCTCAGAAATTCATTTAGTATGCACTTAGTTTTAAATATTTGCTTAAATCCACCTTCGTAAAACATGGCCTAAGTGCCTCTGCTTAAGTGAATTTTATGCTAAGATAATACTGTCATTAAAAGTTTGGTTTTTTTTTCAAACAAAAACATTGATCAAATCCGGTTATTACAAAAGTGGTGTGAAGAGAATTAGTATTTTAAGAAGCGCCTCTTCTAGAAGTGTTGTTTATTTGTAAAGAAGGATTTGGAGAATTTCAATGAACTCTTAAAAGCAAAATCTTAATTTACAGGGNAAAAAAAAAAAAAAAAAAAAAAAAAAAAGAGAAAGAAATTATATGAACAGGTTTTCCAGTCCATTGTATTAGGAAGTGGGGCAAATTCTGCTTTTTTTTTGTTGAATACTCCCTTCTGTTGACTCCAAATGAGACTACTGGAGTATGCAAGAGCAGAATTGATATGTGCTGTTTATACCCACAATACCACAGTTCCACTCGTTTCGTTAACCAAATACCACAGACAAGGTAACTAAAAGTAAGCCTGGTATTAAATTATTCAATGTGTATTACTGTCTTACTCTTCTCAGTTAGATTCCAACCACGCCAAAGACAGAAATACCACAGTTGTTTTTTGTCAGCTTTTCACAAAAACTTGGTTAATTAGCGTAGCACAGAGTGATGCCCCTGGTACACATGTGACAATATACACCCACACACTAATTCACTCTGCCACCTTCGAACTTAATTATGTGTGGGCCAAGCGAAGATGTTCAGATCTGTACCTGGAAATACACTGTGCTGGCTTGAGTATGGGAGTGAGGTTGAGGTGATCCAAATTCAGGTCCCCACCCTGTTCTGCCCCCAGCTCACATTTACTCTCAAACTACTTTTAGCTTATGGTCTCTTAGACAAGAAATGCTTTTACGTACAAAACCTAGCACACAGCATCCCAGTCTGAGTTTCTACCACACAAGGTTACTGCACTTGGCATTAAATAAAAATACTGACAGCACTGGGTTTAGGTCACAGTTGTGTCTTCTACAAGAAGTAATACTGTAGAGCTGAAACACTGCTGCAGTCCAGAATATATACTGGCTAATAATTAAAGTCACAGAACCACTTTTCTAGAATAGCATTGATTTCAAAACGTCTTTTAAAACAGACACTTAACAATATCAGTTTTGTTAATTCTTCTAATGTAAGTGAAAGACACAGGGTAGCACTTTGCTTGAAAGAAATACTAAAGAACTATTAGATTGTAACATTTGAACACTTAAATCACGTGGGAGACCAAATCCAATTTCAAGGTAAAGTAGATATTTCTGAGTTGACTGAAAATTGAAATAGCTTCATTAGATTCATCAGCCCTCATCTGAAAACAGGACAGAGTCTTTTCAACCATTAACTCATTTCAAAAAACTTCATCACCACTGTAGGGTTTTTTTTTCCTTATCTGTGAGGTTCCAGGTTGGTTTTTGTGGGTGGTTTTTCTTTTTTCCTTTTCTCATCTGGCAGTGAAAACAAGCTACTTACATTATATTCTTTGTATTTTCAGGTGGAAATGTTACTTTGCTGCAAAGTGATGATGAGTCTTTTTGTGCCTGTATGCAGCAGCAATGTGTGTGTCAACACAGGCCCATAACATGCATGCTTCTGTACAACAGTGCCAGGAGAATGTAGGGCTTTATAAGCTGTCCCAGTGATTCAGAGTTCAAACAAGGGAACAGTCCTACAGGAAACTAGCACTATCCAATTTTTTTCCCGGAACTGCTTGAAAACAGAAGGTGGCTTTTCAACCTGTGGGCTCTGTTGCTCCCAATATGGGCAGGATAAAGTGTATCAGACCTGGAAGTTTTACTACAGGCAGATACTGAGCACAGAAAGTATGAGCCACAGCATACACACCATTGGGACTTCCTGCACTGGACAAAAAGAGACAGGGACCAAACAGAACAAAAATTCTCAAGAAAAAATCAAAAGAAAACACTGAACTACTTGTGATATATCAATGGATTAAAGATTCTCACCAACAAGGAAGGGCT
>VZTO01003751.1:0-49137 GCA_013400615.1 Syrrhaptes paradoxus
TGTGCCTTAGCATAGATTCTAGATTCACCTGTGTTATAGAAATTAAGACAGCGAAAGACAACAGCTGCAACTCTCTTCCAGTGAGTTACGCTGCTTGCTTACACTTGGAGTCCCATCTAAGGTTTTTAGAAACTCTTCCTCAGATCTAATTGGTTCAAGCACTAAAACTCAGGAATGAAGGACCACATACCAGAGAAACTTCAGAAAACCTGACCCAGAAGGCCTAAAAGCAACCAGTTAAACTAGTCAAAAAAATAAATTGAGTCAAATGTGGCATATGATGTGACAAATTTTGCCGCCAAACTCTTCTGTACTCTTTTTAACATGGAAAACTCCAAAATTAAAAAAAAAACAAACAAACAACTGTAGTAATAAAAAGACAAAGAATGACAGGCTATCTGAAAGTCACACTTTTTAAAGTGGCTCTTTAACAGCCTACTTGTAAAAAGTAACTATGAGTTGTTTCCTGTTACTGTTAATAACAAAAAAAACCTTCAAAATAACCTACAAAATGCTTAAAACTGTCGTTTCCTGATAACAGCATATCGATGCAGACAGAGTGCATCCAGACAAAATAAAAAATCAAAATACAAAAACTGAGGTGGCAGTTGACAAGCTAAAGTTAAATGTGCATAACGAAAAGCATCTTTGCCAAAGGTATGGAACAATATTAATACACAAAGTAATTATGGTCATTGTATAAAATGTTCAACATCTAAAAATTGAGGAAATTATTAACATACATGTTCAACATCAAAATGTGAGCATTGTTATACAAGTTACTGGCATTAAACCAGGATTTCATTTAAATAACAAAACCTTTTACATTACTAAAAAATTAAGTATCCTGTCTCAACGGAGTATGTTAAGCCACATAAGAATTGCTCTGATTATCAAGTAATAAATTAAATCAGAAGGTTAGATAGGCTCAACAATGACTTAATATATAGAACTGAATTTCTTATCATGAGTCGAACTTCGAGGGTATCTGATGAAGAAAAGGTCCAAACGAAAATACACAGTCACAATATAAACTGAACATACTAGAATACTCAAAGGTAAGCACTAGTACTCTATTGATTCTTCATAAAATAGTAGCACAAATCACAAAATAGAGATGCAAAAGCAGTGTAAATGCACCACAGAAAAGGCAAACTTTCTAGATGTATTTGAACAAAGGATGGAGTTAATGAACAGCAATTAAGAGCACCTTCCATGAAAAAAAAAAAGCACAGGGAATATCTACTTTTTGTCTTTATTCCCATAAAAACATTGTGTGTCTCTCGTATTTTGTTTTAACACAGGTTAATGCAGAAGAAAAGCAAAACTACATAAACTGTATAAAATCTATCAGTGCTACCATTCAGCCTTGAGATCAGTTATTTACCAGTCTTGGTTGAAATTAAGTCCATCTCCCCTGATGAATCAGCACCAACTGAATTGTTTCTTCAGGTAACTTGGGGCAAAGAGAGCTTCTAAATTCTTAATCAATTTGTATCGGTGTTCATGTACAAAATTTAGATGTTACCAGGGAGAAAAAAGGGGAAGGAAAGGAATGGGAGATTCTAAGGCTGGATTAATACAATTTTAATTTCACAGCCAGACTAATTGAAATAGCTATTTCTTTATGAATCAAAAAGTAATAATACTGGATATTAAGGAGGAATATGCTCATGCTGCATCAAAAGAAGTGTGACCAGCAGGTTGAGAGAGGTGATTCTCCCCCTCTTCTCCGCTCTCGTGAGACCCCACCTGGAGTACGGCATCCAGCTCTGGACTCCCCAGCCCAGGAAGGGCATGGACCTGTTAGAACGAGTCCAGAGGAGGCCACAAAGATGGTCAGAGGGCTGGAGCACCTCCTGTACAAGGACAGGCTGAGACAGTTTGGGTTGTTCGGCCTGGAGAAGAGAAGGCTCTGGGGAGACCTTAGAGCAGCCTTCCAGTATCTTTTAAAGGGGGCCTACAGGAGAGATGGGGAAGGGCTCTTCATCAGGGAGTGTAGCAACCGGACAAGTGGTAACGGCTTTAAGCTGAAAGAGGGTAGATTTGGATCAGATATTGGGAGGAAGTTTTTTCCTGTGAGGGTGGTGAGGCACTGTAACAAGTTTCCCAGGGAAGCTGTGGATGCTCCATCCCTGGAGGTGTTCAAGGCCAGGCTGGATGAGGCTTAGAGCAACCTGGGCTAGTGGAGGCGACCCTGCCCATGTCAGCGGGGTTGGAACTCGGTGATCTTTGAGGTCCCTTCCAACCCAAACGATTTTATGATTCTATGATTCTGTGACCAAGAAAATTTATCAGAATGGGTCCACTTTTAGGTGTTAGATGTAGCTGTCTCAGAAGAAATCAGCAGATGTCATTTTATTGTAGTCTTCAGTATTCTCTAATTAGTGATCTAGTTTCTTGTTTTACTCAGTCATAGCTATAATGAAGAAAATGGTATGATTTTTCCTGTCATTAGCAGAGAGAACTTCTCTTCAGAGAGGCAGACTCTGTTCAACCACATACATCAGAACAGTTCACCAGAAGCCAGACTGTGGTCTACCACAGAAAAATAGTATTCTTCATATAGTTCTGCTATAAAGACAGAATTTATCAGTAGGGGGTCTATCCACTGAAGGCGATCATCTATTTAGAAATGCAGAGGCCTTTGCAGTGTGTCTGTGTACTTTCTGTTTCGGCTCGTTATCACCTGTGACTTCACCCTCACAAACTTTCTTGGAGGTGGGTGTGCTGTGCTGCCTCCCTGTGCTGTTGACAGTGAGGGTAGAACCAGAGCAACGAAAAGAAAGGGTGCAGTCTACATTATCACTGTAGTGGATCCTTTACAGGGAAGTTGTCTGGGGGAAAGCCTCCAACAATGATCCTAAGGCACCAAGAGGTTCTTTAATCAAGCTCTGCAACACAGCCTCTCCAGACTCCCTGCACCAGGTGTCCAGAATCTAGCCATTAGAAAGAACATTTGTCAAGGGTCTCTACCCTTCCCTTCTTTCAAGATAACTGAAAGATATGGAGAGATACATTCTCAGACCAATATAGCAATAGCTGAATTACACTTGCTTTCTGAAGTATAAAATGGAGGCAGGGGCTCACTCTGTTTCCAAAAAACCCTAGTGTGTGCCAAAATCATCATCGGTTTGCTTGAAATATCTTTGTACATATGTCCCTACGTAACACCTGCGTCTAATACTAATATATAGCTCTAGCTCAGGATGGAATCTACTGGTTTACCATCTGTCTAAGTAGAGGTGATCCACCTTTTAGAGATGATCCACCACTTGAAAGATACCCCCCCACCCAGACTGATTTATTCCAGCATTACAGATTATTCAGAACTCTCTGTACTGCTAGATTTGACTACCTCCGCGTGCTGCAGCTTCTCATACTTCACAGCTGCCTTTGAATGTCATCCGTTAATTTCTCCCCTCATCCTCTGCAGAACTCTTCCTACTGCTGTTAATCAGGCCATTTTGTTTTCTAATTTTAAATCTGTTATAAAACCTTCTCTCTCCACCCCCAGTGCATATGGGCAGGTTTTCTTTACTGCAGAGCTCTCAGATTCCAAAGTTAGATCATTATTTATCACTAACATTGTCTAATTCCTCCACCATAACTTGCATCGTGAAGTTTATCAAGAAAAGGAAACAAACCTGTGCTTCCCGTCCTCCACTATTTAAAACTGTTTAAAATGAATCAAAATGTTTCCTTAAGGCATAAAGGAAATCAATGACTGAACTCATAAAGAAACTTGAACATCCAGTCCAAGTAGCAGATCTGTAGATCTGCACAGGGCATCCAGCATCACAAATCCAATTTGCAGGGTTAGACATTTCCAAACCCTTAATGAGCTAGTCTGGGCAGTGGTGCTGGTAGTAACCTGTATAAAACACATCTCATGTGTTTTAGTGCTTCCCAAGTCACAGCTTTAAATATCTTCTTAAAGGTAGATGTCTGTGGTCTTGAACTGAAAGCACTCAAGGTTTGGTAGATTTCCAGGTATACTTTTAGCCCTGATTCACCTTTTTAATAGTCCCATTTAAGAGTCTATAGTTTTTAAGGGTCTATAATTTTTAAGGGTCTAGCCTGAAGCCACTACTTTTCCAACACATTTAGCAACAAAGAGGTTCTAATAATTTTACTTTAGCCTAACCTGTCCCAGTGAGGGAAATATTACTGAGAACAACTTGGCCTTGCACTATGCTCAGTCTCAAACACTGGTCATTTCCTATGCAATCAATGACCTTGATAGGAAGAAAGTCTAGATTTGAGCAGTGGTGACAGCATGGTAGCTTTATGAATTCATAGCACAGAAGGTATTTCAACATGAGACAGGTTTTGATGGGTGGTCATCGTGCCAGTCACATCTTTCTGAAATGGAAGAAAGAAACCAGGTAATTGGGATTCTACCAATGATGTGCAAAATCCTTTTGGTGAATCAGAATGGAAAGGTACACAAGGAGACTATCAAATGCAAAGTCTCTAGTCTTTGTAAACAGAAAGTGTTTACCAGTATAAGCAGCACTGCTGATGTAACATCATAAAGCAGCAAGAGGGACTAATGGAAGTGAATTTGGTATAGGAGAAGACCATTATAATTTCCTGTCCATGTGGAAGATGTGACTTCAGTATTAATGTCTGTTGCATAATATCCTGAATATGGTGGCATAGATATTCAAATCAGCTAGCTCCATCCGCAAATAGGCACACAGACCAAAAGCATGAGCCATCTTTAAGAACCTCATGCAGTCTGCACACAGCTTTCATTGGAGCAAAAGAAAAGCCAGAGTTTAAACTAATGAAGATAATGCTCAACAGAATGGTACTGAATATGATAAGAAACCTAGAGCATGGACATAAAGGAAAAATTTTGCTGGGATATCTACCACATAAACCAAGACTAATTCCATATAAAAAGAAAAATAAATCCTATTTTCCTCTTATTGGGACCATACATTATGAAATGTCATAAAATACAAATTAACAACCACTGGAAACAATTAAATAGACAAAAACTGCAGTGAGTAGGAAACTCCTGCCCACTTAATCTATTAATAGCACATGAATGTTTAGAGTGTTAAGCCTGCAACAGGCTACAGTGTTTTTCCTTTTTCTACCTTGATTTCAAAAATGCAGGCTAACAGAATATATGCTCTCTTAAAACTGCTTTAGAGACAACTCAGGCATGCAACAAAAATAGCATACAGCAGCAATTTAATCTAAATTGCTCTTAGGAAAATACTACTAATTGCCCCTTTTGCACACTACTGATTTAACATCTTCAAAAAATATATCTTTGGTTTGGTTCATTCATCTTCCCCCTCTCACGATTAACAGTTACACACAGCATACAGATATATTCTTCCTTTCAGGCCTTTCTAATTTATTTCCAAACAGTATGTCTTAACCAAAAAGAGATTCTGTATGTTATCTTTCTGCTCCTTGAGAAGTGATGTGAAGGCACTCAGTGAAGATCCAAGAGAATCTTAAATGTAAATCCAAGTACAGTTCATTCAGCCATAAGATTCATTCAGCTTTTTCAGTATCTTTTCCACCCAAACTAAACAATTTCTTCTTCCCTGCTCATTTAGAGAAATCTTGCTTGCTGTTTTGAGCTGGACGGATTTTTCTTTTAGATATTTAGCTTGCCAGTACACTAATATCCTAATATTCATTTTTATTCCAGAAGCAAGCATTTCTGTTTGGAAGAGATGCTTATTATGTTTAAAATGGGTTGCTCTGCTCTCTAAAGCTAATGAGAACTATTGCCCTCCAGTTGTACAAAAAGGCCAACCTTTAAACAGTAACCCATGCATGTGTAGCAAAACCATTTGTTCCACTGTTAATCAGATCTGTGTAAGAGGGGTTATATTTTTAGTTTGAACATATTTCTACAAAATTAGAACACCATCAGATGGCATATACTGTACATACCAAATACTTTTCTTTAGAAGTAATCATCCATGTGTGTTCTCATCAAAATAACTGTTCCCTTCCTATCATTTTTCCTGTGCATACACCAAAGAGGTGTAAAGGTTATGAAATTCCTAATTTCTTTTGCAGACAATTCTATTAAAGGAGAAAAAAAAAAAGGAGGATTTTCATATTTTTTTTTACACAGCCTATGTAGCATATATTACAAATATTCATTATCTTAGTATCCAGATATTAAACACATGTACCCAAAGATAACAATATGCATTATGTGGTACAGGTTCAAAAGCACCCTTATTCCACCAACCTTCAGCCTCATTAACTGTTCCTTACTTGTGATTTCAGGGTCCATTCAAAATATGTGACATATAACAGTCATTTTCTTTTGTGGGCTTAAGTGAGCGTGACCAGAAGACAAGGTGAAATTCTTTTCTCCTCTCTGTATCAACATTACTTAAGTGCTTACTTTTTACAACTCTGCCTCCTTTGTGCCACAGAAGTGACTGTAACTATCAATATGCATCCCCCTCCTTCCAGTTAAGACTAATGAGGTGGGAATGGTTTGAACTAATGGCTGCTGCCACTTCTTCCAGCAGAATTAGAGGAGAACATCACAGGCAGGTCAGTATGGTTTCTAAAAAAAAAAAAAAAAAGGAAGCTTTGAGAGTACGTACCACAGAAATTCAGGATGTATTGATTTTCCCTGAATGATGTTGAACACTCGTAGCTCTCCTCTGTCAAAAATATCTGTTCAAGCACAATTAAGCCCTAAATTAGCCAACTAACAATAAACAAATGATGATGGACACTATGGAAAAAGGAAATAAGTGAAAAAAGAAAAACTACTCTTGTCAAGTTCTCACATTGCCATATCAGATGCTTCCTTTCCACATCTTATGTGAATATTTAAGTCTTTTCTCCTGCAATATAGTCACCACTGATATAGGCAGCGAGTTGCCAAAGGATGGAAATCAGCAACAGAAGGTAAGCTAGAGGAAGTGATTTCTAGGAAAAGCTTTCTCAAGAAGATAGGCTGCCTCCAGCAAACTAAAGGAAAAAGAGAGTCCAGACACAGTGCATAATGAGAAAGATGTTAAGTTTACAAATGCCTTGTCAGACAAAAGGAGTATTTTGAGCTATTAGAGAGCACAAACACGGAAACAAGAAAAAGGTGAAAACTAAAATGAAAGCTGTATCAGAACTGCTTACAAACCTTTAGATATGGACTGAACTCAAAGGTAAAGATCTACCCAGCTGGACACTCAAGTCTTCTAAGGAAGGAAATGAAACTGATAGAATAGCAGCAGGTGGTAATGATTTTTTCTGCTGTTTCGTATCTATTGATTAAAGTAGATTTGTTCTCCCTATGGGAATTTGCAGATTCTGAAATGTATAAAGGAAATTAAAAAGTTGTTGTACTTGCATGCATTGAAACCAATTGGTGGCAAACCTGACATCTTTCATCAACAGTACCCACATGGTTTAAATACACCTAGAAGCTCTGTAAAAAAAAAATAATAATTAAGAGACTTTATTTGGTAAAAATGTTACTTTTCCAAAGTTCTTAGGCAACAAGATGGAAAGCAGTAATGAAAAGTCAGATTTACAACCAGTTCATTTTAGTAGCTGCAAACCCCTCTAATCGATCACATTCTTCCAAATCGGACGGTGCAGCATCTCAATAGGAAAAGCTAGAGCTTTAGGTTATGCTAAATTTATGTTGAAAATATTCTAAGTCTTGCATGATGAAATCCCTAGAAGGTATTTGGAAATAAACTGTATTAATACGCTTGGCAAGGACTGTGAGCTGTTACAGGGGAGACGGGCATTTGCTGCAGAAGAACACCACATGCAAAATAAGCACATTTAGTGCTACAATTGGAGACCTGTTACTTATAAAGCCTCCTAAGAATTCTTTTCACTAGAAGAGGCTTCAACAAGAAACATTTTTCATCCTTTTTAAAGACCTAGGGACTGAAAGAGAACTGATTCTCAGAAAAATACTACTATAAAGTGCACTACTTGTTTAACAACAAAACAGGAGTGTACATGCATGAAATGCACAGGAGACTGTTTTTTCATACAGAACAATTTTAACATTTAACATTTGTACTTTCTTCCCTGATAAGAAATGCACATGCAGGCCTGCCAAGTGAGGCAAAGAGATCCTTTCTTTTACAGCACTCACTCATCTCTTTTCAGACACAGCCAGAGAAGAAGTGAGGTTGCTATTGGTCTCAATCCTGTTTCAAGGTTAATTTCTGCATTTTTTGCAATGACTGTTTAATATAAGCTTCATAAGGGATGATGGTAGGAAGGATGAGACCCAGCACTCAGTGAGTGTCCTAACCATCCTGCTGTACAATCTTGCTCTTTCTTGCCTCTTTTTTTTTTTTAATTCTCTACAGAAATGTCCTAGAAGCTGATATTACAGAGAAGTCTATGGGCTAGTAGTGCTTCATTTTAGAAGAAAGGAGCACAGTTAAAAGTGCATTTGTCTTTGAACACTGCCTTGTGACTGTGCAGTAAGTTTCTCATGTTCTTAAATGGAACCCCCTCACACATATTTCTGGGTCTCAAATGGCCCTACCACATTGCTGAACCTACTGGACACTTCTGCAGCTGCACTGTGGCTCCTGAAAGACTTTAGAAGGTGAGGAATCTGTAACTTTCATAAACCATGAAGACCAGGTGCTGACTGAACAATGGGTCTCAAGTTCTGAACTTGGACACCAGCATTTTTTGTGGTCTGGCCTAGGAAAACTGAAAAATACATTTTGCAAACACACTGAATTGTAACACATTAGTCTCTGGGAATTAAAGCAATATTTCAGGAGTGATAAGAAGTTAAGCATGACTTAAATGGTTACTAAACTGTAATTAAATACCAAGCTGAAGTTATTCATGTGGTCAAATACCTTGAAGATAAGGGTTTAATTCAGTCCAACCTACATCATGAACTTCATAAATCTCAGGTACTACACACTTCTCTTAGCCATTTTTAACATGTATCTTAGAATTAATGCTTCCTTCTGATTTGTTCAGAGTCAACCCACATATCAAACAATTTTAGGCAGTTCCAAACCACTTGCTAAATATGATATAAGGCTGGGGTTTTGGTTGTTGGGGTTTTTTAGGGTTTTTTTTCAATTATCTCAGCTGTCTATTGTATAAATAGAACGTAATAAATGCCAAACATACAATGTCTTCCAGCAGGTTATCTGTAATTAAAAATAGTGATTAGAAGATGCTGATGCACTTAAATCATAGTTGCATTTTGTTTTTCAAGTAATGGATTCTAAAAGGTCTCCATGATCAGCAATAAAAATACAAAAATACTCCTCATAGATCTGAAACTCTACTATAATAGGAGACCGAAAGCCAGATTTTACAGATATGTGGTGCACAAAGATTCAGAGCGATACCTGGCATGTTTTCAAAAGTGCCTAGATGCATAACTGCTGTAGTTTCCTGGATACAGGTCTTGTCGAAAATTCTTTGATGAGATGACAGGCTTAGCTGGTAAAAGTAACAGTGTAGATGTAATAAACACTTGCAAGGCTTAGCACTACATGACACTCAGAGTAAAATACTTGCACTATTTGATGTCAGTAAGGCATGTGTTTAAAGGACACTGAATCAACTGACTGATAGGCTCTAAGAAGTCAGAGACAATGGGGACTCAGTGGAGGCATTTTGAACAGAAGTGATGCAGAGCCATGATGGCAACCTGACAAGCAGTGGTTCTCCTGGTTTTTGGGTGGAGATGACCCCCTTGTCCAGCTCCCACTATGGAACAAGAACCATGGTGTTCCTCTTCCCAGGGCTTGTGGCAGTGCCTTACCATAGACATGGTACAAACATGGGCGAGGAGGCAAATGGTGACTAAAGATAGGGCAGCTGGCTATCTCGGGCTGTGCTACAAACACTGACCCATTTGCACATAGGATCTGAATAAAAAGAAAGCCAAGTGACACACCAAGCAACCAAGCAAGACAGACTGAAGAGCAAACCCTGACCTGGAGAGAACAAGCTGTTGGACTTGACGCAAGGGAAGAGGCAGAGCCCCCACACAGAGCGTCTTCTGCAACAACCTGCCTGGGACAGGCTCGCTCTTGGCAGCCTCAGCAGCCTCATGGCAGAAACTCCAGGGCAGACCCCTGCCCACGAGCACCTGCAGAGCAGCTGGCTGCAGGGAGAGCCCTCCTGGACAGACGGCCATCGCAGGCTGGCCTGCACCCCACGGCATGGCCCAGCATGGCAGGTCCCCCACCTCACCCCCCTCCACCCAGGAGGTCACTAGCAAGACTGAAGGTAGCCGTTGTACACATCCCTCAGTGTCAACATAACATTGCTGTCTATTTTACAGAGAGAATGACAAGAAACGTGTTTAAACTCGCTGACTGCCGTCTGCAGAGGAGTTAAGGAAGGCATCCTAACCCCCAGTGCTGCAACCACAGAACCACCGCTCTTTTATCACCACATAGATGGTGTTGTGCAGCTGGCTGGCTTCAAAAACAGTGAAGGCTGTCTTTGCTAAGATTTGTACTCATTCTGACTTTGAAGATTTTTTTTAAATTAAGCCACTTTTTTTCCCCTCCTCTCAACCGCAGCCATATTTTACTTCATATTCTCCACAGAAAAGCCAAGTCCGCAGTGCCACGCATTCCCTCAGGGGCTGCCGGTGGCTGGCCACTGCTTAAGACGCTGGAAGGAGAAACCTGCCATCTGGAGGCTGCGTGCGAGGAGGTGGCACAGCAGGCGTGTGCCCAGCCTTGCTGGCTGGTGGGACAGAACCCGCTTGCATTGTTTCCCCCTCTCCCCCTTGCCTCCTGTTGAACATTGTAGTTCCTTCAGACGTGAATGGAAAAGGGCTGTAAACGGGCCTGGGGTATGAAATGTGCTGCTGCTGTCAGCAGACACACAAGGAAGGAGGTGACGCGTATCTGACACGTGCTCTGTGTGCTACCAGGGGCAAAACCCTGTCTTGAACCACTGGAGGGTCTCCCTAGGGACTCGGTAAAGCCAGTGTCTTAAGCGCAATAATCCAGCCAGGGGACAATTTGTATTACTATCTGAAGAGACATCACTGGCATTCAGATGTTATTTTTACTTATCTACCATTCTTTGAAAATCAAATCTTATTTTTCTTCATCTGTCTCACTACCTGGCTGCCAGAAAATGCCAGTGGCATGTACAATTAAAATGTTACCTTCTGACATTTATTAAATAAAAAATTATCAAAAATGCAGTATTTAAATCTTATTAGCAACAAAAAAAGTTCAATTTACAGATAAGACAGAGCTTTCCTGAGGAAAGATATACCTTATCTTCCACATTTACAATACTATATCACACTTAAAGCAGCCAATGATAATAAAAAATTGAGAACATATATACTGTGAGTCCACAGACATTACAAGTACATAAAGCAATAATAGCAAGTGTGTGTGAGCCCAGAATGATGAGAAGAATGCAAGATCTGAAAGGTGAAATGGAAAGCTATGGATGAACAGATGTAATAAAATACAACAGAGGGAGAGTATTGCATACTTATTTTCAGAAGTAATGAGGTAAAGAAAATAAGTTTTGTGAATAAATAAGGTTTGTGAATAAAAAGCTCAAATTAAAGTTGCTGCTTTTCATGGAATAATTTTTCCCTTGTCAGATTCTGCTGGTGCCTCATTATTTAAGTCTTGTTAATTAATACAGATTCCTATCAGAAGTACATTATTTGCTATTCATCAATTATTTATTTCCTGTTAAGAAGGAACAACTATCCAGTGAAGAAAAGACAGTCACACACCGTAAAAATGGACAGTGAATTACTGAAGTAAGAAAGAACCACTTTGTAGGCAACAAATACAGAAAATTTCTATCCTAATATGTTCATAAATACTTTGGAGCAGCCAACACAAACATGAATGGGAATGCTTTGTGATTTATTTGTAAATCAAAGAGAGCCAACACTCCTATGGTGAAATCCTGGCTCTATTAAAAATCTCCAGGAATTTTGCCAGTTAAATCAGCAGCTCGAGGGTTTCACCCCTGAAATCTCATTTTTATTGATACAATTTAGACAGCTGCAGAGAATCATGCTTCTCTTTTCATTAAGGCAGGTTCACAGTGTCTTATACTAACAGTTGATGCCACCATGCTCTCCAAGGGACTATTCATGAAGTCAAACACCATCTAACAAGTGCAAATGAAAGAACATGAGCAGAAGTACTTATGATTTTACTATCTGCCTTTGTTTCAGGAAATTATCTCTGCATCAGAGGGTCATTCGGAATGCGGCAAGCTAAGGAAATGTCTCTGTTTTTCATCTTGGTTTCCTCAAGGAAAGAAGCTTATACAAAATTCTGCTGAAATCTATCCACCCTTCTTTTCCCAGTAACTTTTGGGCCTACTGCATAAATTTAAGCAAATTTAGCAAAGTGTCAGGGGAATTAAAGATAATAAGCTCCAACAAGTTTCATGAAAACAGTTAGAGACAGAGTAAAATGCTGTTAATTCCTCAACTTACCCTGCACTCACTCCTGAGATGTCAAGGAATGCATACCAGTGACTACATGTGAAACATAAATCCAGACAAAGCCAACTGTCATTAATATTGATTCTCATTGAAACAGTTCATATTTATTAGCTGAGCTTTTGTGAGCTAGGTAGATAGATTAATTCTAAATGTTTTAGGCCATAGTTTTAGGCCTCTCAATCTAGATTTTTATGAATACTGTGCTCATTTATGCAAAAGAAAATTAGAAAGTCTCCTGTCTAGACACTATGCTCCTACGTTATTAAAATTTATTTCTCAGTAAAGGCACATTCAGAGTTTCAAGGAAGTTTTCTGTTAAAAAGACCAAGAGTTCTGTTTGGTTTTACAATAAATAAATTGGTTTAGTATTCGTAACTTTCTTATCTAACATTATTTCAGTTCTTAGAAAAGTAACTAGCTCTTAACACATTCTCATACAAACACTTCTAAAAGTCAATATTTCTGTAGCACTTCTTTCAGAAGTTGCAGATACCAGGTGAGCTTGTGGTGGACACCAGCCGGCTGGGGAGCTACAACTCTGTAATCCCCTGAACAGTCAGTTCCTTTCTTACCAAATCCATATGAATATGGATAAACCCAAAGGAAAAGTGACACAGTATCGACTTGGGGAAAACAAAGCAGCAATAAATCAAGCTAGTGTTTATCTGATCGGAAAGCACAGCCCTGCAGAACAGTAGGCATCAGACCATTGATTCAATTTTCTCACCCAGCTGTGAGCATATGAAAACAGAACAGCCATGCTGGGTCAGAACAAGAGCCCATCTAGCTCAGCACCCTGACTCCCATTGGTGGCTTTAAGGAGATGCCTACAGGAGGATGAGAACTTCTTTTCATTCTGCTTGGTTCCCTGTTCTTCACCGAGTAACTGCTAGCTTTTCATATGCTTTCCTGATACTGAATGCTAAGCTCTGTCATCATTCTAACATTTTGGTCCACAATGGAAACCATCAGCTCAAAGACCATTATTTTGTAAGTTGGCTGCCCTTTGTTTTTTCCCCAATATCTATCACTATCACTTTATGTTTAACTACATTGAAAGATATTTTTCCAGGTTGTACCTTTCCAATCCATGTGACTCAGCTTTTTTTTCAGTACTCAGTACCATCCTAGCATGCATACAGACAGACTTTCATACATCTTTTATCACAAAATGATGCCTGTGCATGTAGAGGTACCTTGATGTCATCTCAGCACAATTTCTCACTGCTGCAACCTCTAATCATGAACCCATTGATGAACAACCCCCTCTCACCATGCTGCTACTCCTGGCTGCTGTTGCTAGCTGCAGTATTGCCTCTAATCATGATGTTGTTGCCTCTAGCTAGCAAGTCACCCCTGTACTGGTGATCCTCACTGTGCTATTCCCACTCACCACAGTGTCAGTTATATGACAATTTAATTTTTTTCTCAGGTCTTATCACCCACTGATTTCAGCTCTGCATAGCTTCATTAAAGAGAGCCTTTACTAAAATTCACTCACTTATGTTACTGTCCTTCATGACTTCAACAAAGATCCAGCATCATTTTATCTCTTGCCAGAGCAGTAGACCCAGTTGTGATGCTCTCTTAGCTCTCATGATTTCCATTCTCTGAGTGATGACTAAAGGGGAATCATCTAAGCAGCTAACTAGGTTTTATTAGTGATTCATCATGCAGCTTCACTCAAGAGCCTCCATCTCTCACATATATTATCAGCTATCATTATACCTTGGATCTCAGTTACAGAGAGGCCCCTTCAGCAATAAGTTACTTCTAGAAAACAAAAAGCCCCTCCGTAGCTTGATGATGTCTACACTTCATTTTCCAGAAGACTAAAATAAGGACTTTGATTATAGTAAATCATTCACTCAGGACAAACTGAACACAATATTGTTGTTCTTTACTTGTAGAGAAAGGATATAACAATTCATCATAAAGCACGCATCAATTTTAATCAATACATTCAAATGGCAGCACTGGCATACTTTGCTCTAGCTTTCTAAATTAGGTATATTTATTTCAGTTTATCAAGAAATGTCAACAGAAAACTCATCTCAAATCCACTTTCTGACATCTCTGCTTGTAAGGCTCTTACTAAAAATACATCCCAATGGCTGTACTTAGGAAGTATTTATAATCTACACAATGAACAAGTGTAGACAGAGATTATGCATACTCCCCATTAAAAATATTATATTCACAACCGTTCCTTGTGGGCACCAAAACCAATACCTGGCTGGTTGTCCAGATGTGTGAGAGTGCTGTTTCTCACACACACACACACACACAAAAAAAAAAAAAGAGTATATTTCTCTCCAAATCGTAACAACAATTGCATAACAATGAATTGGTATATATGGACCTTTGTAAATTAATCTACATAAATGCATACTGTATTGTAGTAAATTACTAACGTGTTATTGTGCATTGTGACTCATGAATCATGACTACAATTCAAAGCTTATCATCTCCCATTAAATCAGTACTTTCCTGTATTGGGTTTAGATGGCCAGGTTTTGGTAGCAGAGGGGGGCTACAGGGGTTACTTCTGTAAGAAGCTGCTAGAAGCTTCCCCCATGTCTGACAGAGTCAACTCCAGTCAGCTCCAAGATGGACCCCACTGCCAGACAAGGCTGAGCCCATCACCAACAGTGATAGCGCCTCTGCGATAACGTATTTAAGAAAGGGTAAAAAAACCCCTGTCTAACACCAGTAGCAGTCAGAAGAGAGGAGTGAGACCATGAGAGAGAAACAACTCTGCAGACATCAAGGCCAGTGCAGAAGGAGGGGAGGAGGTGCTCCAAGCACCGGAGCAGAGGTTCCCCTGCAGCCCCTGGTGCAGCCCATGGTGAGGCAGCTGTGCCCCTGCAGCCATGGAGGTGACGGGGGAGCAGAGACACACCTGCAGCCTGGGGAGGAACCCCACGCTGGAGGAGGTGGATGTGCCCAAAGAAGGCTGTGACCCTATGGAAACCCCGTGCTGGAACAGGCTCCTGGCAGGACCTGGGAAGAGAGGAGCCCTCGTTGAAGCAGGTTTGCTGACAGGACTTGTGACCCTGTGGGGGACCCATCCTGGAGCAGTCTGTGCCTGAAAGACTGCACCCCATGGAAGGGACCCACGTTGGAGCAGTTTGTGAAGAACTGCAGCCCATGAGGAGGACCCACAGTGGAGAAGTTGGTGAAGGAACATCTCCCATGGGAGGGACCCCACACTGGAGCAGGGAAGAGTGTGAGGAGTCCTCCCCTGAGGAGGAAAGAGCATCAGAGACAACATGTGATGGACTGACCACAACCCCCATTCCCTGTGCCCCTGTGTCAATTGAGGCGGTTGGAGGTGGAAAATTGGGGAGTAAAGTTGAGTCTGAGAAGAAGGGAGTGGTGGGGGAAGGTGATTTTAAGAATTCGTTCTCTCTCTCATTAGCCTACTCTGACTTGATTGGTAATAAATTAAACTAATTACCCCAAGCTGAGTCTGTTTGCCCATGATGGTAATTGAATGATCTTTCCCTGTCCTTATCTTGACCCACAAGCCTTTTTTTGTAAATTCTCTCTCCTGTCCAGCTGAGGGGGAAGTTATAGAGCAGCTTTGGCAGGTACTTCGCATCCAGCCAGCATCAACCCACCACATTTCCATATGGTATCTCCAACGCAAAGCCTACAACCTACTTATTGTGGCTAAAAAAAAAAGTCTTAAACCAAGAACACAGTGTAAAATCAAATTATTCACCTATGTCTAATACTGTTTCAAGATTTAAGCAACTCTTTTCATTTTTGGCATTTTATTTTTAGTCTATATCTTTTCTTAATTAGCATGCTATTTCTTTGTACTACTGGACTAGCATAAAACAGAAGCAATTCTCACAAACTAGAGAAGAGTCTTACTATAAGCATCGTATTTACCCACAAAGAAACTACTAAATCAAACCACCTTTGTCCTTTTGTAATGCCTATATCAATACATGCTAAGAGTTATCGTAACCAGTGTACTTTTTTTTTTGATGTACAGAGTTAAGACTTTTATTAACTTAAACGGAAAAGTCATGTGAAATCCTGCTCCTAGGTACATACTTGAAATCAGTTATCTACACAGCACTTTTTTTTAGAAATTCATTGTAAGCTGTTCACAATCATATATCCTCAAAAACAGTAATACAAACAAATGCAAAATGTATTTTATACAAATGTGGTTTTATTTCTGAAAAATCTGTGAACACTTTTACAAAAAATAATATTGGATTAATTTACCATGTCACTAGGGTTGGGTTTTTTCCATACATCACATTCTACACTCTAGACCTCAGTAAGGTCTATATAGAAACAGTCCAACTTCTGACCGAGTAAACTCAGTATCTTTGCAGAATTTGGACATACCTTCCAGGACTTCTGATCTAACCAAATTCCACCACAGGGTAGGGTCAGGCTATCATTCTCATTTTTAATGAACTAGGTTGAGAGCTTGTTACTGTAAATAGGAGTGGTTCAGGACATCTTTGATCCGTAAGCTGGAGCCTACAAGTCTTTGTTCCCAAAAGCCCTTATAGCCCTACTATGTCTGCAGCTGGTCTCCAAAGTGTTTATGGACTAAGCGGAGTAGATTTAGTTCTTTATGTGCTCTCATTTCTCTGTTTGTTTCATTTTTGTAATTGGACAGATAGCCAAAATGACCTGCACTGTCCATCCAGGGGAAGAGTTGTTTCAAAACCAACCACTTATCTGTAGTTCATGTAGTTGTTATTTTATTACTTCATTACCACTTCAGTCTTTGGTGCTGGCACTTGTCCCATGCAAGTGACATTCACACTATATAATGAAGCTTTATTCATGGAACTGTGAAACAGACGGAAAGTATTCCAAAATGTAGAAAACGAAAAATAAAACCAAACCTAAAAACAAACAACTTCACTGTGACATTTTCTTTGTTTCTTGGCACTGGCTTGCTGGCAGAGGAGCACTGAATAAAATGCAAAACCATAAGTAATGAAGAGTTATATCAGTCAGGGCTAATAATAGAGTGAGGAGTTACATAAATCAATATAGATAATAGAACCTATTTTTGAATAGTATGGTGATCTGTTTGCAAGACATATATATATGTAATTCTTTTTGTATTATCAGCCAATAAATACATTACCAAATTTAACTGGTGTTTGCCATCATCTTCAATAGGCTACAGAAAAACCCAGATAATGTGTATATATATAAATGACAAGTGGCCACCAGCCATTTTATGCTTTCTAGTTCTTAGTACCCCTTTCAGCAAGAGTATCTTGGTAATTCTTTTCTGAGGTTTGCCTCAAAGACCCCAGAGAATTATTTATACTAGAGATCTAGTGCATAAAACTGACTGATAATGAAGACTTACTCTAGCAAAGATAGGGAGAAGCATGCAGTTTCAATGGCCAGTGGTTTAAAATCATCATAGCAGCTGAGACAATTTATCAGCAAGCCCAGGAATCAAACTAGCAGTAGAACAACTTTGGTCCTCTGCATTGGATCCCCAGCTTTCCCTGTTTTGGGGAGATTATTATTTTCCATCACTCTGCATGATATGTCAGTCTACGGAGAGCAAAATGGCATTAAATTTCTTTTTGCCGCAGTGTGGCCTTCCAAAATAGTTTCTGATTTTCTGCTCAGTGTCTCCTGAATGTCTCCTTTGACATTACTGTGTTTAGATTTTTCTTTCCTTCTGTTTGTCTTGTGTAAAATTGCATTTTCCACCATATGAATTTCAACATTCTACTTCTACTTTCCCAATTTTCATGTCCCTGGCTCTCTTTAGATGATTTTTCAGTTTTCATTACACTATCTAGTCTTTCAAAATAAAATTATTATTAACTGTTTTGATAAATTATTTAATTCTCTTCAATTTTAAATAGAAATACATTTAGTATAATCTAACCTTTAGTATAACAGTACCTAATTTTTTCTCCTGGAGAGAACACAGCAATAAGATGATTTCTGAAATCACTAACATTTAAGGTAAGCTATTAAAACAGGAAAAAGGAAAGTAGCTAAGAAAGAGAAAACATAAGCATGAAGCAACTCCATGCACAGCAGTGTTAAGGTGGAACAAGTGTCAGGAGATTGGAATCATAACACTGGTGATGATGCCTCTACATTAGGGACACAAAAAAATCCCATTTCTGTTGCATACACATTCTATTAGTATGTCTTTCCCACAAAGCTACAGAATATTCACGGGTGAAAAAATTACTCTATCATTTATGTTAGCATTAGTCCATTTTATGTATGTAATTATTTATTTTCTGCAGCGTCAAGAACATAGGAGCTGATGTATGTTTCAGATCAAGGGTCCATCTGGCCAATCTTCTGTCCCAACAGTGGCTAGAGACAAATGTATAGGAAAGAGTAACAAAAGACTAAGTATATGGACATCTTCCCCTAATACTCCCCTGAACTCCCAGTCTTCAGGATGGGGGATTTCCTGGATTAGATAGAACTTGTTCCATCTATTTAACAGCTGCCAGCGGAGCTCTCTTCTCAGGTACTCCTGACCTTTTTTGTGCTAGGCAAGGGTTGGGTTGGGGTTTTTTTGCATTCCCACTCTCTTTTGACAAGTAATCTGACAGGTCTACTACCTGTGTAGCTAAGAAACACTTTTGTCATTTGAACCTCTCATGCCCCCTATATTTAGGCAAACAGACGTTTAAGCATTTGCGAAAGAGCAAAACAGTTTCAAAAAGAACAGCTGAGGAAACTGTGTCTTAAAGCATTCTTTTGATGAGGGTACCTATCTGAAATAAACCAAAGTCCAAATCTACTCTTTTTCCATTTTAAGGTAGAGTTTGAATCCTGTTATTAATTAGAATACCCTAATTAATAAGATACACAACACAGCCAAGTTTCTTCACTCCCTTGTGAAAAATGTTCAGTTAGTCAGGAAGTAAAAATAAAAACAATTCTATTGACTCTCTCATGTTAGTTCCTAATGCACACACCATAGGGTTTCTCTTTAAACAAAATAAAAACATTGTCAGGAGGATACTGAACATCGTGTCTTCCAATGGCGATGTGCTACCCCTTGAAATCATGGGCTTTAGCCTTCCTAACAGAAAAAAGAATCAAGACTGACTATACTACATCCTTGATGGATGTTTATTTTCTGAGATAGCGGACAAAGCACTAAGCAAAGACTTTATTTCATCTTGAAAACAGATTTTTCTATGAAAAATTTCATTTTAGATCAAAGGAAATGTTTCATGTTGACCAAAACGTGCCTTATGATATTAGTAAGAAGTTTTAAAAATTTATGCAATTCAAACTGAACTGAACTCTGTACTCTTTTATTTAAGTCTGGCTGTAGAGAAATATTCCCACAGCCCTGAGAACACAATCATAATGAATACATCTGAGCCCACAGTAGAAATGATCCAGATTAAGTAATTAGGTGAGGCTGCTATATATACACTCCAACTCAAATCAACACTCATTCAGCATTAGTTAATAGACATATAAAAGAAAATAATCGTGCAAGCCAGACTTGCATTTCTGGAGGAGACTGTGTAAAAATAAACAGTGCAGGTGTCTGTTAACAACTTTAATTGCCTTATTCTGACTTATAAGCAGATTTCAAACTTTGGGAAAAATATGGTACTGTAATATGTGTTAATGAAAATGTTTTAAAACTAAGCCCTTTACATGTAATTTTCAATTATACTTCCGTCAAGTCAGAAATTTTTTATCACACTAGCACTACATGTTGTTTGCCCAAGTGCCATTACATAAAAAACCAGTATTAAATAGTATATGTGATCTCACATCCAGTAAAATTCCTGCACAGGTAACTTCTGTGGCCACTACTTCTGTGGCCCCTACTTTGAAGCTAAGATATTCAAACAATGAAAGAACACAGATACTTGGAGACTAGAAGCATAACAATAATTATTGTAGTTTAATCATAAATGTCAGCAACAGCCACAGACAAATTATGACTGACAGTTTGTTTAATAAAGTAACAAAAAGAACTAACTACTAAACAACATGCTATATAACATTTTCATGCTAGGATCCCTCAAAAGAGAAAAAAACACCATTACGAAAGAGAGACAAAAAAGAGAAAAAACAGAAAAAAAGGAGGGAGAAAGGAAAAAAAGCAAACCCAAACAACAGAAAAAAAAACCACAGAAAAAAAAAACTAGCTGCAGCAATTTCTGTCATTCATAACTTGCCATAATTATCTACTCTGTAAAACTGCTGCTGTAATTTCAAATGCCTCCCTCATGATCTAATCGTCAGACTAATGTAATGACTTGACTAAGAACCAGGAATGTAGATCTTGCCATTATGTCAGATTCACTTCGATTTTAATGCAATATTCCCTCAGGAAGACCCATAATTTAATTAAAAACATTATGTTTCACTGTCCAGCACAGCACCTGCAGCATCACTTAGCGTGTGAATCTTGATTCCCTAGAGTGAATTGCAGCTGACCTTTTTGATTTCCATTTAGCAGTCTCTCTGCAGACAAATTTTCAACTGTTTCCTATTTAGCTCTTAAATGTACTCCTATGGCTCCAGTTCTTGAATTTTGATGTTTATCAAAGCAGTATTTCAAATTTGCAATGATTTCTCTCCTCAAAATACTGCTGCTACATCAAATACAAATAGCAGAAATCACAGTCACCTATCATATAGCAACTGATTCATTCCAAGGAATATAAATGCTTCTGAACAGAGCTATAGGAAACAGTTGTAGCTGGGTTAAAGCAATGTTCCAAAATAAATTGTTACCAACCATACTGTATTATAACATAACCTTACATGATACAGTGTTTTCTATTCCAAGCTTCCTAATCAATAGGGTGCTTTGTCCCAGTTCCTTTTTAGGCACAGGAAATCAGTCAAGGAGTTGGAAAGAAGCCCAATCCAGGCAGTAGTCCAGACCATGAAAAGATGGCAATGTGGAGATGTTAAGATAGGTGGCTCTATGAAAATCATCACATTTTTATTTACGAAGCGGTCATCGTTCTGTCACTTCTTATCTCGGTATAAGTGTGTGGAAATGTTTCTGCCCAAGACTGCTGGTGGACTTGTCAAACCCACTGTTAGAGAAGCAAAAACTGAAATGTATTCACCTCCTCTTACTTTTGAGTTGCGAGTCGTCTCTGTTAGCTGGCGGTTTGTACATCAGCGAGAAAATTTCTGTAGGCTGTATAGTTTATTTAAATGTAATTCCTGACCGACTGCCATCACAAACACTTCTGATGGCAACAGCATGCAATCAAACAACAAATAACAAATTAGGTGGTAAATTAATTGTGCTTCTTCATTAAGACACACAGTGATAAATCTGGTAACAAAAAAGTACATATCCTCAGTTTTGCAGAGATAAACGCTATCTCCAGAGCTTTCAAAGACCAGCTACTGCAGTGCTCTGTAAGGTCTTATTTTTCTCCACTAAACACTTTGGAGGAGCCTGAAAACAGGCTGGGGACAGTTCAGCTATTGGGTTTTCATGCTCGGATTTCTGGACTGCAAACACTGAAGAATTGTCCTCCAGGCATACATACATCTACTGCTCCTACATATATTCTGATCCATCACCCCTTGCTGAATGAGATATTTTAAGTTCTTTATTACTAACACAGTTATTAAAAGAAAGGACAAAACCTTTAATTATGCTGAGAATAAAATTACCAAGGTCTGATTTACTACTGCCTGTAGTAAACATATTACAGTTGACCAGCAGAAGTGGATTTATGAGTGTGTTGCACCACTGGCCAGTGTATGTCAAATGAGGTGTACAGAGAAACCTGACCTCTAATTTCTTTAAAAGCTTTTTCGAAGTGAATCCTTTTTTTAAGGGGAGGTATCAAAATGCCACAGCAGTCTTCCCAGTGTGGAAGCCAGGTTCAGGCTTTTATTCTGGCAAAATGTATACAAGATTTAGAAAAATGATCAGGAAAAAAATAGCAGAAAGATTTTCAAAGCTGCTTTCTCACCTTACTGAATTAATCTCAGTCAAAGATTAATCAGTATAACCTGTTTGTCCTTTACTCTCCAGTAAAGTGTTTTTCTTTGCTTCCTATAAAACACACAACATACTTCTTAAAAGATACAAAATAAGTAAACAGTACAGTGTTGGAAGAGATAATACATCTTCTCTGAGCCACTCCTGCCAAGTTTCACATTTTTAAGAGCTTCAAGTTCAGGAGGAATTGCTGAAATGCAATCTTACTTTTCTCCCCTTAATTTTGACTGATCCTGTGGTCAGACACTAAATATAACAATGAGCTGCAGCACTGGAGAAAGCAATCAAGACAATAGGGCTGCCATGAGCACCATAAATTTCTTCAGTTAGTATAAAATCCTCTTTTTAAACAGACACCTATACAATATAAGGACTGCCCAAGGAGTTGCCATGTCTTTACAGGCTTCACTCAATGCCCTGTCTTAATCCATATGATTATAATAGCATTACAAATGTTATCTCAAGGACTGCTGGGAACGTAAGATATAAAAAGGTGACAATAGCATAGACTTTCAGCTCTTGATATCAACTAATAAGACAGCTCCATCAGATGGGAAGACAATTTCACATATTTAGAGCTACACAGGTTGCAATGACGGCTTTGTCTACTCACACAGAGAAGTGTTTAAGTGATCTGACTGCTAGGCTAAGGTGAGTCTGATATTGTATACAGTATCAAGGCTGCATCTCATCCATAAAGTCCTGGAAATCTGTCCCACTGAGATGCCAACAATTAATTCAGATGTTTGTGTTAAAGTTGCTATTTAGTTGCTTAGAATGAGGAAGTTAGCTGCAAACAGGCAATTGTTCTCAGTGTGTTCTCAAAAGAGAGGTGACTGCTTAAGAGATAAATTGATGCAGATAATTTAAGTACCAATACAGACTTTGAGAAGAAACTTTATTTTTCTTTTTAAGATTCTAGCATGGTCCATGGATTTAAAAAGTGTTCTTTACATCCTTCTGCATACCCATATTTCTTGGTTTTGACCGAAAGGTGCACTTAACTACACTTAAATACAAGGATTTGTAAAAGTTCTACCAGCTCCAGAAAAAAATTCTGACTGGTAGATAGAAAACTGGATTGACCCTTAGAATATTTTGAAGTTTGCATATTTCTGTCACCTACAGTCCAAGAAAAGTGTCCCCATTATCAAGGGACAGTTCCTATTATGAAGCAGGCTCTAGAGAAACTTCTCACTACAAACAAAAGCATTTCAACATAGCCATCAGTGGAATACAGCAAAGGCTACGAACTACCTTTCTGCTCAGCTTCAGAAGCCCTTTTTCTTTTTTCTTAAATTAACACAATGCAGCTGTAGGTTCATTTTCATGCATTTCTTTAAACAAATGTGTATAGATTCAAGACAAACAGTCATTTAAACATTGCTGGCTGACAATCAAACGCTCAACAAACACACTGGCAGCATAATACCTGGTGTCTTGGCCATCCCTTCTGTCCATCTGTCAGGATGGCAGCCTGCCTGCTCCGAAGTTGGTTGGACCCCTCTAGTAAGGCATGGGTGCCAGACAGCACCGACTTCTGCAGAGCAGCCTTCTTCCACCCGCACGTGCAATCCCCTCTACAGAACCTCCTGCCTCCATGCCAGCAACAAAGCATTGGCACAACATCCTTCCTCACAATTGATCCCACCTGTTGATACTTACACAGTGAGAGAGGGATAGAAAAAAACCTAGGAAAGGAAGGCAGACAGGCATTTCTGGTTGCCAAGAAGGCAGGTGGGGTAGCAGCAGGTGTCTGATCAACTCAGGAAGATAACAGGGTGTCAGAATGTTTCTAAGGAGAAAGTGTGGTACTCCTTGCAGGACTCTATCCAAAGACAATCAACATATTCATCAGTGACTTCAGGGGGCAGCCTTTTACATTCCTTGGTGACACGTTAGAGAGAAAATGAGTCAATAGTGTCAGGAAAGCAAATTCAAGTACTGGCTAAATATTGGTAATAAGCTGCTTCACTATCCTCTTTTCACCAACAAAAGGACAGTAACACAGAGCATGAAAGGGATACTAGGAAGGTTTTAGATTTGACATATGCAAGGATTTTTTCAAACGCAGACTGGAAAATGCTTGAGGGAAACCCTGATCCTGCTGAAATCAGCTAGGCCAAAATTTTATCTTTTTCTCTGAGTGGTGAATAGTTATTGAGGTAAATAAGCTTATAATATATCAAAATATGACCCACAAATCTCATAGTTTCAGCTCAGTAGAAACTGAAAAGGGGAAAGAAGTTCCTTTAGACTGAAAGGATCCTTGAAAGAAAATGCCAACAGCAAAGTCCACAGAGACATCTGAAAAGTACCATCCAAAAATCTGTACAATTTGCAAGGCCGAAATGTCCTTTTGAGGTTAAAATTAGTAATGCATCTGTCTCTAAATAAATAAATGAATAAAAATCCTATCATTAATTATTATCTTTTCATCAGTATCTGGGACAGCTTCCCAACTGGCTGAAATTCTTTTCTTTTTTCTCTTTCTTTGTAGAGCCATCATGCTGTGTGGTCAATCGTGGCTGGCTATTACATGTATGATTGCTTCTCCTGATGGGATAATATTAATCCCACAATTTCTTTCCCTTTGAAATGTATATGAATGAAAATGAAAATAAACATATTATCTTCCAAAACTAATGACATGAATAAATATAAATCAAAATTACCTTTATGGCAGGAGTTTGGGATTTTCAAAGGAACCTGCTCTCCAAATGCAGAATTTACATCATAATGATATGTTTCGGTGCCTGATGCCAAGAACAGAATCCAGAGCCTCTCTTAATTTCCTAGGCATATTTATATATATCCAATGACAGCAAAATAGACACAGTTCTGGGAGGCAAAACCTGTATCTAGGACTCCCCAAACTCACAGAGGCAGCCTAAGATACAGAGTTACAATCTTCGCTTTTCTTTGTTTGGATGGTTTAACCTTTTAGGAAACATGTACACACTTAAATGCTCTCTAGATGCCACTTTAAAGTGCTTTATCTGTTCTGGACACCATTTTCTCTAAATTTATCCTTCCCTTTCAGCTTCATTTGGATCTGGGTGTTTAATTGCCCCAGAGTCTGGAAAAAATGCAACTGAGACTGAATGAACTCGCATTAAGTCACGTGGTTTAATAACACAGGCAGTGCCAACAAACAGGAATGTTATTTGTTGCATGACTCTTACTGCAAGGTATGCAAATATCCTGGCTCCCTCCATGCAGTTAGTGAGGGGCAAGACTTCTCAGGTGTGTTTTGAACACCTAACCATAGGCATCTGATGTAATTTTAGGACATGACATTTGATTTTACAGTTGCTGCTCTGGAGATGTAAATGTTTGTCCATGTCATGGCAGATGTCTTGATGCATCCAAAGGCACTGAAGTAGCACTTCACACGAACATTCAGTGAACCTCAGTCACTCCTCATACATCTTCATTGCATGCACAAGAAGCTTAATTCTGCTTCTTTGCCTTTGCTTTTAAGTATAGCTGCAGTGGAACCAGGGCACTCAAATGAGAAAATGAGAAACTAGCCTTACAGTTAGTGTCTCAGAGTGTTGCACTCATGTTTATTTCTATAATAACAACAAAATGCTGTGCCATTTGTTTGTCTTTATGGCCACACTTTTCACACAGTCACATGTAAGAATTCAAAGGTATTGAACGACTTTGGGAACAGCAGGACAACATGTTGGGCACAATTCCAAATTATGTCATAAAAATCACATGTCAGGAACATCACCTCCCATATATCATACAGTTTGTAAATTAGACTTGGTTCAAATGCTGTTGCTGCCCAGCCTATAACAGAACTTGAACTCAAAATCACTGGCACCAAAACTGAAATCTGTGTGTGTATTTTCCATTTCCATTTCTTATCTTGAAGAAAACTCAGTCAAGAAAAAACAAAACCCTGAGAGCTTAAGAAGTAATTGCTGTTGGAATAGAGATGAGAATAGCAGTGATGCTTCCTTATTCTGGCAAAGGAAATATCACCTTTCGTTGCAGAAACGCATATCTACGCGTTTGGTCGGATCTACCACCTGGCACTTTTTGATCTGATTTACAATAAGAGACCCTCATTCTGTAAATAGCTGCATAGCTTTCCCTATATAAAAGAATATTTTGGAATTAATCAAAGACCATCTGCAAAATTCACAATTTTTAACTTATTTATGGATAATCTGCTTCTTTGCATGCCCTTGGCAATGCAGAATACTGGAGCAGTATAGCAACCCTTTTGTAAGTATTAACTATAGTCAAAATTATTTTTATTCTGGAACATCACCATTATTATTATTATTGTTATTATTGAAACTGCTAAGGTGTCTATATGGGACCCCACCCCTCTTATTCAAATCCAATTCATGGATCATGTTCATTCTTCACCCAAAACAGAGCCTAAAGGAAGTTTTTGTAAGACTTCCTGAAAATATTTCTTTTTTGTTACATACTAGATCTTAAACAAGACTTTTTTTCATTAAATTGTCACTGTAATTTTTAATTTTCATTAAGAAGGCACGTAAAATATTGGACTTCTGAAAATATTGTTTCAATCAAAACTGAAATATCTGAATCTCAGATTCATCTCAGTTGCCATTCTTTTCTATGGGCCCAACCTCCCAGCCACATCTTTTGTAATACATGGCACAGTGGAGATCACAGTATGTTCAAGAAAATGTTCTTCAGAGATCCAACAAAGAGAGGTGGGTCTACATGAAGTGTCCCTATTGTAAGCCTGAAAGCATCCATCAAATAATGTCAAAATCCAAATATTTGTTTTCATCTGATTTACCGTGAATTTCAATTTTTAATAAATAATTTAAAATTTAACGGGGAAGGACGAGAGACCTGCTGTGACTCTTGAGAATTACAGGAAATTTTTAGTGATATTTCGAAAATAAGGCCAGATGCTTACATTACATAAATCATAGTTCCATATATTGCACAACAAAAAAATTCAAAGGAAGTATGTCAGTTTACAGAATTTAAAGATCTGGATCACAGATTCAGTAACTACAGGAAACAGAAATAAATGCGTTCAAAATAGCTATGTGGCAATCCCTCTAAAATGATGTTCTCTCCCGTTCAGATGAATTCAGGGACAACTAAAGCAGGTTCCATTATCTGCAGCTTTTAAAGCAAAAGGAGACGAGTTTACCAGGAATTGTTCCTAAATGTAACAAATTCCAGCTGAAAGTAACTTCTGTAAGAAAGGCTGGATAGGTGAGGTGAAAAACAATGAGATCCTTGTGATTCTGAGGCTTCTGAACCAAGGGACAGAGGTTTGTACATGCAAGAAGAAAACTGATGCTCACGTGTGAGTGTGCTGATTAAATGGGAGTAATCACTGCACGGGTGGAGACATGTCGGGAAGCCTTCCACAGCGATGTGGTAGCATACTACCTATACAGGGAAATTAGAAATCTGACTGCCTTTAAGAAGAAAAAAAATTGTAATAGCAGACAAGCAGGGTGGACTTAATGGATACAATGCAGTACATTTCTAAAGTTATATAAATTAGATCCCAAGAATAGAAAAGTGACATGAAGTATCATGCCCAGTAAATGAAAGTGTGTGAGGATACTGCAGGAACAGGATGTCTCCCACTGCCTGTAAACCTGCAGAGATAAAGAATTCAAACCTGGAATAACAGAAAAGACCTGACTTGAATGGAGTGGCACCTATAACAGGCTTCAGTTATGCCTGTATCATTCCTCCTAGGGAAATACTGAAGGATACAAAATTACTGTATGTTTGCCTGAAAGTTTTCTCAGTTACCCCTTTTCCTTGTCTCCTCTCCCTGCTTCCTAACCGACTTCATGCGCTTTTTGAATTATTTCTTTCATGTCCTGACCCTCCTTTTCTAAAAGTCAGAACTCCCCATTTTTTTTCCTCTTCCACACGCTTCATGCATGGTGGTTTGTTTTTTTTTCCCTGCTCTTCTCCTGCGCTAATTCCTCCCCCACAACCTAAACACCTTGTCCTCTTGTTTCCTTCTTTTCCTTGTCTTTCCTGCTTCTCTCAGATCTTTCTCTCTGAATTCTCTCACACTTTTATTCTCTGTGTTCAAATACTGCTTTGGGTGGATTTTGTTCTACTGACTTTAAAGTGGGAGAGGAACTGAATCATTCTCCGTGCCCTTTACTCCTTCCAGTTTCCCTCTGAGAGAGTTAAGTGCTTACCTCCTTGGTGATTTGCTATCCTGGAAGTGAGGTACTTTCTCTAATTCCATGTGTTCAGTAGTTAAGATGTATCTTCCAGAAGACAAACTGGGGAAGAACTCATTCTAGCTCTAGCACTGTCCCTGCAGCACAGCAATATCACATGGGCCCTCTTTTTGTCAGACCACTTGGGGACAAGGGAAAGGACACGCAAAACATTCACTAGGGAATAAGACAGCACAGGTCACTTGGGCTGTTCAGGAGGAGATTCAGACCAGGCAGTGCCCTGGGCAGGAAACGTGTCATGTAGCCTGTTCAGTGAACGGCTACGCTGAGGCAGTCAGCTGGGAAACAAAACGATAGGAACTGACTACATCTGATACCTCTCCTACCACTGCAGTCAGCTATCTCAGCCCATACAGAATCTCTTCTGGAAGATCTTCTCCTAAATATATAATCATGTACCTATAGTCATTCACCCAGAATACACACAGGGAGGCACATCCTCCTTCTTTTGAAACAAAGCTAAAGCACAAAGTAAGAGCTATAATATACAGCAGCTGCAACTTTGGAGTATTTATTGACAGCAGAGAAACCTAAGTGCCTTTCTTTCCTTAGCCTAAGGTAAATGAAACCCACATAATATAATTTCATAGATTGATGCCTCATTCCATACTTCTCATGCTGAAGAGATTTTGCAGAAACCAAGTATGCTTTAGTGAGTCAAAATGCAGCATAAATTTCCAGCTCACTGCTATGAACAGTCACCTTTGGTGCTGGTAAAATCTGAATTTTCTCTCTCCTTTAGGAAGTGTTTCTAGAATTTATCCAATGTCTGTTTCCCTGTCTCCCTGCTGATATTTATTGTTAAGGAAATCTAACAACAACACTGATCTGTAAACAAAGGCTAAAGAGTAACTACAGTTATAAAAAGGAAACAATAAGCAAAGAAAGAGTGTTTAAACAGGCAAAACTAGCATTGATTCCCAGCCCCCAAATAATTTCTCCGACTTCATATTTAAACAAAGAAGGTAACATCCCAAAGGATGAGATAGAATTTCCTTCAGGGAGAACGAAGTCTTAACTATTAAAGGCTTTATCATTTCATTAGTGTAGATAATTAGGTAATTAGAATGATTAAAAGCTGACAAAGCAACAGACTCAGATGAACTATAACCCACAATCCTAAAAGCAGCAAGAGGAAAGGGTAAGCCACTGAAGTTCAACTGCTGATAATCCTTGAATGACAAAGGTTAACAGTAGAGGAGATGAGGGCAAATGTTGTTTCTTATCTCCCATTCGAAGTATGTTCCTTTAATCAGAACCTCCCAGGCTAACATACGGAAGAGGCTGTGGAAGGGAACATCACCCTTTCTGGAAAAGAGCCTGGAAACACTTCCTACGGATGGCAGCCTGGTTTGTTCCAAACACTATTTGTTCTTCAAAGCAGCTGAGAGCAGGGAGAAGTGATGGAGCTGTATCTGGCACTTGGGTGACCTCACTGAAGGGTGATAACTCATTGCACCCCCTCAGTTTGAAAGAGTTTCAGAAGAGAGTTCTGGAAAATGTTGATTTTTTTTTTTTTTTTCCCCAGTATGTAGCTGAAGCAAATTACTTGCTTTAATGTAATTTGGAACTTGATTTTACCTCTGTATTAAATGTCAGCAATATATGTTTTTACTCTTTTTGCATTTACAGTTGTGACTTTGTTCTTCCAGTTTCTACTAGTGTTTGGATAGACTGGAAGAACTGCTGCTTGCGGGGAGGAGACGGAAGATTCATCAGACATACAACTGTTGACCGACTCAGCCAAAGCCACCATGACAGGAGTGCAGTGCCTAGTGGATGTGCTGAATTAGCATGATTGCCGATCAGTCTTCATCTACAAGCAGCCTGAGCTGCAAGTAAAACAGCTCTCCCCTGCCAAGACCACAGGAGAGTGAGAGTACAAAAAAATCACATATTCTTATAGAATTCTTATTACACTTTCACCCAAAGGCTCCCTTCAGGAATAGAACCAGCTTTGATGAGCGCCTCAAAAATGCACATTAAAACACAGTATCAGTCCTTATGAGTCATAGCCATTACATACTTCTAAACTATTATTATTATTACTATTCCATAATTCATGTGGATTCAGAGACATATTTCCTGCTTTTTCTAGAGCTAATCTTGCAATCTATAGTAATTTATGCCCTGCAAAGCAGCATCAGGATAAAAAAAAAGTATGTTCACAAGTGCATGTGTTCACATATGTAAATAATATGTTCATATATGTGTTCCAGACTTTTCATGGGCTCAGCTACTCATTGCTTGACTTACACAGGCCTGTATGTACAAGCGTACACACAAACAAAATAAAGAAGTCCTTTCTGGGTAAGCCCATGGCTATATTTTATCAAACACTTTCAAAAGAAAGATAATTTAATAAATTTTCATAAAGGGAGTATAATTTCAAGTATTCACTGTAAAGAAATTATTTGCATTGTTGAGAACAGACACAACCAGCCAGTTGAGATGGTGTGCAGCCAACACACACATTAGCAAGAATAAGTGGTCTACAGTTCTATAAAAACATGTCTGAGAAATTTAAGTATTATCAAAAAATCACTGAAATAAGTGTGAAGAAGCTGAAAAGTGCTCAACGATACAGCTGCTAATTTGATCTTTGAGGTGACTCTAATGTTCTAATGCTTTTACATTAAAACACCTTTTCACATTTATGATTTACATGGTAAGTCATGGTGAATGTTACGGTCTCACCACATTGGTTTCATATTCATCTCCATTTAAAAAAAAAAACCTTCTTAGGTTTTAGTCTGTAACTGTCTTTTAGCATAAGGGTGCTCTTTATTTCCAATCTGCCATCTCTTTCTCAGGAAAAAGTAATGGGCTACCTTTGCATATGAAATGGCTAAACTCACAATTATGTTTAACACCTAGGTCTGAATCCCAGCTTCTGGCCTGGTGAGTGCTGCTGTGAACTTCAGTGCAGTACAGCAGGGCAGAGTGGAGAGAAGAGTTATGGACACAACCTGGTGTTAAAATCTGGATTTAATATCCGATTGAAGACAATTAGTAGCTATAGGAGCGGTCTGTTACTAACAGATGTTGGAAATGACCAGGGTTTTTTGTTTTGGTTATTTGCTTTTTTTGAAGAGTAGATAGATATTATAATTATTAGAATGTTATGTAAGAAATGCAAAACCAGTTTAAATTTCCTTCTCTGATACTGATTTGTACTCTTGGGCAAAGGCCCAAGTCTACCACTGAGGGGCTAATATCTTTAAAATTCTTCTGCCAGTGCCTGTTTTTCCATTACTCATTATAATCAAAGCTCCTGATGGCTGTTGCTGTCCCATGAAACGGGAGTTTATGCCTGCACAGAGCTGGAGGACTTGGAGTGGGGGCTGTCCCACCCCCTCACAGGGATCTCTTCCCCTGTAACAGGCTGAGTGGGAGCACACCTCACAACACCAACAGCTGCAAGCACTTTTATACACAACCTTGCGGTTAGATAGATCACGTAGTTCTCTTTTCCTGTGTGCTATATATGTGCATTACTATTTTCCTGTTATTAAGTGACCCAGTGATGCTGGAAACTTAAATACTTAGATCCTATGGTCAATAAGTGGGAATAAATGATACATATAGAACATTTTGTGTGCTGTGTGTGTCCCTACTTCTCAGCAGCTTGTGAATCCACAGTCTGTAGCATCCATGTCTCTAATTCCATGTACATAGTAAGAAAAGTGAAGACATTATCCTTCATCAGACACTATGTGCAAATAGCATTACTGATTTAATTTATTTTCATAATCTTAAAACACAGAAAAGATCATATCACTTTCCAAAATAATGATTTCCAATATCAGCAAAGACAAATTATCGGCATTTCCCGTTCCTGTCATTCCATCCTGGCCGAGTGGAAAAGACATATAACCCCTGCCCACCTTCAATTCCCACATTTGCTGAAAAGTGTGGAATCTTTTAGTAGAGTGGAATCTGTAAGTGGAGAAAAAAGATTTGGCATATTTTACTGTGAACTTTCTGGCACAAAGTCCTTTATAGATGCTGCAGAAGCAGGAAGTGAAAGATGATGAACTAGAAGTAAATTCCAGCTAATAAAAAAGGGACTTTTTAGTTGACTTAGGAAGTTTATTTGCCACAGGCCTCTAGCAAAAGAGAATTATTATATTCCCAGTGAAACATTATTGTCAGGTGGATTTTTAACACAAAGACTCCTCAAGCCCTGAAGGCAGACAGTCTATAACATTTGAAATCTTAGAAATACTAGGTGAGGAGATAGCTACTATCTCATTTTTTTTTCGTCAAGAGGAAAAGGATAATAACTAGGTAAATAAGATATTTTAAACTTCTGTGTCTGACATTTCTCATAACAACAGATGCTCATTTTCCTATTTCCACATTCAGACTCTTCTCTTACGATAAGATTGCTTTGAAAAATAGAAAGCTGCACAGTTATTTGTGTCCCCTTGCCCAGTCTTTAAAAAAATGTCCTGAGCCTATATTTTCTCCAAAAATCACTTTTACTCACTTGTGGAAAGTACTGAGACACTACATGACTAAGATTTGCAGTATGATTGTCTTTTAACTTTATAAGCTCATCCTGTCATCACTCTTCACAGAACATTTTCATTCCATCTTCGAAGTTCTGTATTTGGAGAGCTTGTGAGATGAGACCACTCAATCTAGGAGAAAGTCTTTTCTTCAGTATCTCTGCCCAGTGTCAAACAAGTTCAGTGATAAATAATCCTAAAAGATAACCTATGCTATGTTTAACTACTTTGTTCAACACAGCAACACAGCTGTATTAACCTGTATTCTTATATTTCCAAGTGCATTGGTGTGCAAGCAGTCTATTTCCATTTAATAATTAAAAGCATTTTCTGATGAACCCCACTCAGTACAGAAAAATTCTAAGAATAACATTGTCCTTTTTCCAAGTCTAAACTGAAAAGTAATATGGAAGGAGCTGGAAATGTAACTTTGCTTGTGAAACTTCAGAGGTTTTACATTAATTTCTATAAAATGACTGGCAGATTCTCAAGCAGAGATCTCAAATTCCAACTATTTGTATTAATGTATCTACAAGCTTTGTGATGTATTTTACTTCCCAGCCTTCTTGGAACTTCTCATTTTAAGATCTTCTGCTAATCTATCCCATACAAAGTTAAGTGCAAAGTGAAACAAAGGAAAATCAATCTAACCTTTAAGTTCTTGGTAACCACAAGTAAAAGGAAAGACAAAAGAAACATATCCTTTACCTGTAATATCGATTCAACAATTTTGCTGACATACTTATTCATTATAAGTGATAATACAGGAAGCTATACATTAAGAATGATTTGTGTGCAACATATACAGCACCACTTGTCTCACTGCACTGTGGAGATTCCTGGGAAGAAAAATATGAAAATCTCCATCCCCTTAAAACGATACATACAGGAGCAAAGTATATGGATGCAAATTCCCACAGAGATCAGAACAAATCTTCCATACTATACTTGTGCATAGTGTGATTTTTTTCTTCACCAGAGGACACCACAGGAGGGACCATTAAGACTTGTAGATACAGGGAATTTTGTGTATCAGGGATTAACCTGGTTACTGCTGCAGTTAAGACCTTTCAATTTCCTGCTTTGCCTGTAGCCTATATGTAGGTGTTTACAGGAAAACATGTACCAATAATAATACAAAGCTTCTTTCTTTCATATGAAGATACCGAATGTATTGCCTATAAACTATAAGACAACATACAAAGGGATTTTTGTATCCTCTTGACCTTGAATATCTACAAAGGCTCAGAGACAATCTGGGTAGCAAGAGTAGCATTTTGTGTTTTATAGTAATTGGATTCCCAAAAATCTAGCTTTTGGAAGCAGTCAGGACTATGAGATCGTGTAGTCTGTCTTGCTATGTATCATTATTATACTTTACTTCATTCTACTCTTTTTTCCTTAATAAATCAAATAGTATGAGTTCAGCTATTATTTAAGACCTTGGGTTTTCTAAATCCTATTTTTCAGAAAGACACTATTTTTGATCTGAAATATAGGAACTGGGGTCTCAATTCTCTAGGTAGTTTGATCCTATCATTAATCACCATGGAGTTACAAATGTTGCCCTAATTTTTAATTTTTAATTTTTTTTTCTTGGTTTCAGCTTTCGGACATTGATTCTCATTATGCCTTTCTCTTTCAGACTGAAGAGCCATTTACCATAGCATATGATGTCATGGAACACATCACTAATTTTTTATGATAATATATACGCAAAGGTCATTAAGTCTGTCATGTGGACATTTTCTTCAGAGAAGTTTTGCTGCTATATTCTATTACATTCTACCAATTGTATATTATTTTTTTAATAAATATCTAAAGTGTATATATTATTCCGGTACTGTTCCTCTTCAATATCACATGTGGGAAAATGACTTCCCTATTCCAACTTACTACTCCTGAGCAAACCAACCCTGTAGTTATGGTCAATGGTACTTGTGTACTGGGAGCTCATTTGTCTTTGCACCACTTTTCAGCCACTGCTTTTCAGTTAACTGCCCATGCAATCGGATCCAAAATTAGTAAAAGCTTTGAGGTGTATCTTACTAGACCTTTTCTTACTGTGAACTCCCCAAAGAAGATCAAAAGGCTTTTAAATTGAAAAAAGTCAGGCTTTAAAATAGCGTAAGCTGGAATCCTTAGCCTTTTAAGCAGAGCTTTTTAAGCAGAGGAAACTCAAAGAGACTAGAAAAAGTAGAATAACCATAAAGGGCGTTTATAAACAGCTCTTTTGCTCTGCTCCATTGCAGATTGGTCCTGGTGTCCAAGCTTGGTTTTACTCAACTCACTGACCTTCCAGATTGCACCTGACCTATCTCCCTCCTCTATGGTTGCAGGAAATTTCTTTCATCATCTCTGAGACCCGCTATATGCTCTCTGTCCACTGTTTCTCAAGTTTTCTTGGAGCTGCAGTCTCCTTCCTCCAGGCAGTTTCCCTTGCACCTCTCAAACCTTACAAGTTTCTTTCCCTGCTTGTGCTCAGTAACTCCCCAAGGAAAGGAGCAATCCTCACTCTGACTTCACCCAGTCTTAGTAAAGGCATATAAAAAAATTGAAACCAGAGACACAAACTAGCTATTGACTGTCAGTTCTCCATTCAGTAACTACAGTTTTCTTTCCTTATTCCCAATAGGTAATTTTACATTTGGCTGAGTTAGAACACCTTTTGTTTTGATTAGATCAAGTTTACTAAGCCATCTACTTAAATGTCTCCTAGGAGGCTGAACAACTGTATATTGCTTTCCACAGTGATGTGCTTAGCTCAGCTGAGCCAGAGCTGCATTGCTCCAGTGAGAACTTGCTCCAACATTAAGCTTAAAATATTACAATATCAGCATCAGGTTTTATAATCTGGTTTAGCAAACTTGTGCACGGGCACTTAACAGAGGTTTATGTAAACAGGATTTAACTGCGTGTAGTCTAAAAAACCTGACAAACATGCCTAGCGTATCCTTAGCAAACACTGAGGTTCCACTCTCCACCATCTGAGTGGTATACTGATCATACTTTTTAATCTAGTCTAGTTAACAAGTACATTTTTATTTGTGCCAAAGAAAGCACTGTTCCTCCTTCTCTGTTGAGTTTTTGGGGGTGCTTTTTTTGTAAGCTATGCTAAATAAATGCAATGTCACTGAAAGGTAAACTGCTTTGAAAAGCAAGTAAATATCATCACTTAAATAAGAAAAGATTTCACCTTTGCAGCGATAATGCATGACCTCTGCCAATGCAGTAGAGGAGCCCTATTGACAGGCAAAGCACACTGGCAATGTTATGCAATACCAGAGCTGGAATAAACAAAAACAAGTCTCAGAGACCCGTTAATTCTCAAAACACCCAGTCAAAAGAAGACAAAATAATAACACTTCATTAACCAATAAATACTGAACAAAATTAAAACCCAGATACACTAATACCCTATGTTCTAATTAGGAGCATAATAGAAGTAATTTAATGCAAGAAACACATTTATAACAAAACAACTGGCCATTAACATTAATTATTGTCATATTAACCCAACAATGTAATTTATAACTGTGTTAAAATGCAACCTGAGAATATTCATTTTTTAAAAAACTACTGCTTTGTGAAGGTTTGTTTGGAAGTTAAATTTGTCAGTCACTAAGCAGACCCAGTTATGGTTTAGGAAGTCAGTAAACATCGGAACTATGCTGAAGAGTTGCAGGAAGTCTGCTGTCGCATCTCACTGACTGAATGCCTGCTATGCAGAACAGAAAGGATAACATAACTAATTTATATTTGTAATTCTTCTACCTTCCTGAAAAATATGAAAATTCTATTCTACAGGTGAGTCAGTCGACAAGCTCTAAATAGATAAATGGCACCTGTGGTTTTATTTAGATTAGGAGACTATAAATTTGCATAACTACAGGTTAGATTTGAATACAAGATAATTTTAATATTTCAGAATTTATAAGGATGCCTAAGATTTAAGTAGCATTTATTCAAACACTTTAATTAACTACTTCTGATTATGGGGCCAGACCCTTTGTCAAACATTTTTTTGCTAAATTGTAATGAGGATTAATGTCTTAAATTATATTTACATTAAGAATTTATGTAGAGGATCAGCTCCCACCTTTCAGTTTACCTCCCACTGGATTAGCTATTATAGAAGAGATGGTGTAGAACATTTTTTGTTGTTTCTGTTTTGGTTTGCTTTTTAACAATAAGCAATCTCCCTGTCCTTGGAGAAGAGGCTAGCCAACAACTCTGCCAGGGAAATACCGAACACTGCAGGAGTAACAGGAATTAAATTAGCATCTGTAAAATGAGAGCAGGATCAGTACTGGAGGCACTCAGATTCTTCAGTATAGACATGTACTAAATGTGTTAATTAGTGACTAAAAACAATTGTTTTTTTCCTTCTCTGTGGGTCTGGCTGAGATGGAGTTAATTTTCCCCACAACAGTTCTTCTAGTGCTGTGTGCTGTATTGGTACCTAGAAAGGTGTTGATAACACAGCAGTGTTTTGGCTGCTGCTGAGCAGCATCAAGGCTGTTTCCCCAACACCCTCCCCCCCAGTAGGCTGGGGGTGGGCAAGATCTTGGGAGGCAACATAGCCAGGACAGCTGACCCAAACTGACCAAAGGGATATTCTATACCATATGATGTCTGCTCAACACTAAAAGCTAAGGGAAAGGAGGAGGAGGGTCGCATTTGTTATTATGACATTTGTCTTCCAGAGCAACTCCTACACCTACTGAAGCCCTGCTTCCCAGGAAGTGGCCAAACATCACCTGCTGATGGGAAGCAGAGAATAAATCTTTTGTTTTCCTTTGCTTCCACATGCAGTCTTTGCTTTTGGCTTATCTTGACTCATGAGTTTTTTCCATCTTATTTTCTTCCTGCCCTGTCCTGTTGAGGAGTGAGTGACAGAGCAGCTTGATGGGCACCTGGCATCCAGCCAGGGTCAACCCATCACTGCTAATTGTAGGTAGTGTCTACAGCATGACTGAAAATCTGTTTCCTTATCTTGTCCCAGAAGAGTTGTAGAGTCCAGCCTGTCATAGTCCACCTCCCTCTAAAGCTGTTTAATACCCGAGAAGCTGATACTCAATGGCACCACTTATCTGTAATATGCTCAGTGTTTGAATGACTTTTGAACAGTGTATGGGTAAGTTTTATCAGATCAGCTGAATGGGATATTTGGTACAAATCCATTACAACATAGGCAGCCTGACCATGTCAAGAAACAGCCTGTAGTAGAAAATGTCCTATTTTAAAGGATGATTAAGGTACAATGAGTTTTTAAAGGAATACTAATGTACAATGAGCATGTTGTTAGAAATCCATAAAAGGAAAGAGAAGGTGCAACATAAGCATGTTCCCAAAAGTACCAAGGGCCAGAGTCCAACATGAACATAATGTACGTAGACATATGTTAACATTTAGAAATGTATCTATGCTACTGTTCCTTCAGCAGTGTTCTAGTCACTATATAGTACATTCATCTGTTCACTGCGTATTAAATAAATAAAGACAAATTAATCATGCTTTAGTCAAAATGATACATCTTAATGAAGTTCATTAGTTTTGAGACATTTAAAATACGTAAAGTTTGTTACGTGGAGCAGTGTGCTAAGAATTCCAGCAATGATAAAGACACTTAGAATTCTTGACATTTTGAAAAAAGAAAAAAAACCCCAGTCTTTTCTCATGCAGTATGCAGTTACATAATATTGACAATATTTGTATACTGGGGATGTGGTCTTTGGAATTGTCAAAGCCTGATCATGTTTCCCATTGATTTTAAGTTCTGTTGTCTGAATTCAGCACTTCTAGAACTCCCACTGGGTAATTTCCTGAAAGCATTTAGACCCAGGAGGATGCAGGCAGACTATGATTTTTCAAATTCCTTCTAGATTCAAACAGAAGACCCAAAATAGATAAACGTCTAATGAATTTTTAAAAACACTTATCCTACTTCAGGCACCCCAAACCTCTGAAAATCTCATCCTTGACACCCAGAGAATTCAAGAGTATTTTTGATATAGAAATCTCTCTGCTATTTATCTCATTAAGCTTAATCTTCATTAAAATGCAAATAGAAATTAAAAAGTAATTAGATATAACCTAATTTTCAATATCCCTATTCATGATGTATCATGTCTTTCAGAGGTCTAACAACTCATTTGTCTAATTAGGGTGGCAGTACTTTAACAGCTTGGCAACTTATCCTTTTGTTTTAGCTACTTGCAGTAGGTATTACAGTAAGGATTTTATTTTAACTGCTGCACGAGAGTGTGTTAACAAAGCAAGTAGCTGACGACTCAGTTTGTAAGCATGATTTTGACATGGAAAAACTGAAAGTTGGCCTGCCCCTTTCTTTGCACAAGCACCTGAGAGAAGTTGATAGGCAATGCTAGGCATGGCAATTAGCTTACCCAGCATGAAACTCAATAGAAGCAGGTCTGAAAAAATAATTGACTAAGAAGATTTTTTTCTTCACCTTCCTTCTCCCTCCCCTGCCACAGCAGCTCAAAGGTGGTATCTAGCAAGAGGTAGAAAGCCTGTCCCATTTTGTTTACCTGTTGTACAAGATTGCACTGATTTATATCACCATCACTGTTGCTTTTCAAAGCCCTTAGCTAATAAAGTTCTGAAAAAAGTAAGCTCCGTGTATGCTGGACTGTGTTGCACCATCTGTCCTATGCTATCAGCTAACACAGCTGTGGAAGAGTCACTTCAAAATACTTGCAGATTACATTGTTCTGAACATCATTTCTAGGAAACAAAATAAACAGCAAAATCCTGTTCTCATTCGAGGAGTCTGAATGTCTGTTGCTAGCCAAGCCCTTTCCATCTGTTGAAGTGGCAGAACCTTTGCTTTGAGGAAAAATACTGCTACATAGACAAATTAAAGCTTTGTTTATTTATAGATACATTACCTGCATTTCTCACACGGCAGATAACACTTTATTAACATGTCTTCAAAATCTTTTCTGTTTTCTAGTTTGGGATTGAACTTTGTAAGCTGTTACATGGATGTCAAAATCATAGTTAGTCACTTTACATGTCATGTGTTTTTTCTTTCCTGTGATTTTAGGCCTTCTGGCATGAAGAAAAGTCATGCTTGTCAACATTGCTGAGGTATGTGTTTTCCTTGGAGGTAACTGGTAGGGTTTAGCTACCTTTATGAAACATCACTGTTTTGCTATGTTGCTGTTCAGTGTTTCCTTGTATCATCTACCTGACTCACATAACCAATCACAAAAATAGGTGTAAAAGAAATACTGCAAAATTAGCAACACCCTGCATGTAAGTGTTGCTAGTTAAGTGCTACCCCAAGTTTTAAATAGCTATAAATATTCCATAGCACTATTGATGCAAGTAATAAAATAAACATCGAGGAATATGATTTAACCACATTCTTGCAAAGGACATAATCATATATCTTTTTTTGTTTGCTCAGTTTTTTGGGTTTGTTTGGGGTTTTGGGGGGTTTTTTGGGGGTTTTGTTTGTTTGTTTGTTTTTTGTGGACGAGGAAACCGATGAATAAGGCTTACATCTTTACTGTAAATGGCCGCTATTTTTCTGCTTCCATTCACAGATGTCTGGCCCAAGACAGCTAAGCTTTATTTTCAGATTTTAGTATTTTATTGCTGAAATAGTGCCCTGTGCCTCTGGAAGTCAGGACACCAAAATTTCAAATAGGTCATGCAAAATCTGAGATGTAAATCTCAGTGCTGTAAATTTCAATATGCTGTACAACAGGACTTCATAGACAACAGGTCTATGACTGGACAGAGAACGGTGTGCTAGTCTCCTGACTCCCTGTCCTGCTTTCTATAAATGCAAGATCAGATAGTCCTTGATTCAGCTTGAAGCTAAGCTTATTACTAATAAGAAGATGCAGCCTATCTCACATCTCAGCATGTGATACTCAATCTTGATCAGAGATATCACATGCTGGGACCTGCTGCAAGCTTTGCTGATTATTCCTCTGTATTAAGATGAGGACAGCTGTAATATACTTCATTTTATTCATATCTTTCAGGCTCTTAAGAAATTGCCAATTCAACCCACAGCTGGGCAAAGATCTGGCATTCCAACAATACCCCATCAGAAATACATAGGCATGCTGATACCACCCACAAATGAGAAGGCATATTTACAACCTTCCTGTGAATATGTAACCGCTGGAAGAAAGAAGAGAAAGATCAAAAGTAAAGCTGCAGTACCAATACGCAGATCTTTAGTGCAACACTCAAACTCTATTGAAAATTAGACTCATAATAAAGAGCAAGTGGCAAAAGTCAAGAGAAGTGATTGACACAGCTTCTGAGGCCTGCAGGTGTGGAAAGGAGCAATGCCCAAGAGTCACTAGAGTTTGGTCAGTAAAAATTTGTGTGTTTGATTCGCAACGATGCTTAAGAAAGGACAATGAAGGGAATGGGTTATACCACACGATAGCTTATAATTTCTATGTATAGATCTACCACAGCCAACAACACTGCTACTGGTAAAAAGTTACATGAGAGGAAGTGATTTGATGCAAAAGGAAAAGTTTTACAGAATCACCATTAGCGTTGCTGTGTGTATGCCTATATCGTGCTGCTGTGTATGTTTCTATTTAACATTGCCTGTGTGTATTTGTATGCTTTCTCGTTAGAAGCAAATAAACAGGTGTTCCAGCAGTGTCAGGCTTTATCATACAGTAACTGATGTTCCTGTTTATAAACCAAAAGAAGTCTCCCACTAGAAAGTAGGTCTCTTAGTTAAATTTCTCTGGGTTATGTTTCTAAACAGATGATGCCTACAGATTGAAGCATACACCTTTAACTATTTATAGGCTACAGAACATTGCAAGGTTTAATGGTATCAAAGTTCCATGTATTTGTTTGCTCCATTCTGAGGAAAAATGCATTCCTCACTTGTGAGACAATGTCAGGTATCTCCAGCCTACACAGTCTTAGAATTCAAGCTCTGGCTATAAATTTAATAATGTTTCAGTATGGCAATTAATTTTGCAATTCATATAGAAATATTGACATTAACATAAATATTAAGTCAAGTGTGTGTGTTCATATTTAAATGACAACCTTGCTTATCTTGCACGGTCTTTCAGACATAGGACATTTACATTAGGTTTGATCTGTATACTCAAAATCAGTTTGCAGATCCTAGTTCCTAGGAATTGAACTCATATTGACAAAATGTGCAGACTTGCCACCTGATGTTAGATAACAAACTCAGTCTGGAGATGAAGGTGTCTCCAAACAATTGAACAAATACCAATCTCAAACAGCGACTAGGGGTTTACTTCCTTTATGTATCTAGCCACCTAAAACAGCATGGCACAATCTACACTTTGAATTGGTACTAATTATGTGTGAAGTAATGTACATACTTATGTAAGATCTTTTATTTAAGAAATTATTTGATCTGACTTTAGGCCACTAGTCTAAAGGCCCTGAATAGTGTGCAGAAAACCAACTAAATTATTTGTGATTTCAAATGTCTTACTTTTGGATGTACAACTTGAGACAGTTTGAAGTTCCTAACCTATCAGAAAGTCCTGAGCAATGCTTAAACATTTAGGATGTTATAGAGTGCTTAACACAATGAGACAGGGGCATTCAAAACCTCTGAAAATCTTGCCCTTAGAGCCCACATCGGCTTTCAGCTGATAAACAGTGGCACGTTTTACAGAATGGAAAGGCTGCAAAGAGATTAAACCACCAATTCATTTTAAAACTATTTTTCAGCTTTTTATATTATCATGCATTGCACAAACATAGAATACTATTGAATATTATTTTGAATATGTTGATATTGTTGAATATGGGTATTGAATATTGTATATTTAACATTGAATATTACTGACAGACCTGTCATATGCTTAGCAATATATAAAAATGTAATTATTTGAGGGAAAGAGAAACAAAAACCTAGTTAAATTCCTTTCACCTGTTCCTAACCTTACTGTCAGTGAAAGGAAAATGAAAAAGAGCTTGACCATCTATTTTAGCGGAGTTAGTATTACCTTACCTCAGAATAACAACAATAATATAGTAAAAGGCAATTTGCTGACTTTGATAATATATAAATGAAATAACTAATCTTTTAGATGCATAGAAATTTGTTTCAATGAAACAATCTGTTCCCTATTCTTTATTTTTAAGGTGCTCAATGCAACAAGAAAAAAATAGAAATAAGGCAAATTAGGAAAACTATATTAGAAGCAAAAAAATCTAATTATCTAGCCAAATAGTATACACCCAGTCAGACTTCAGTTGTTTGCCAAGACCATTATTGGTAGTGAAATTGCCACGTGTATTTGTGCAGCTGTAGTAGAGGCACCTTGATGAAGTCTAGAAAATTACACTAATGAGCCTTGCAGTGATTTATTAAGACAGCCTGGAAGGTGATTTAGTAATTTGCTCATAAAGAACTCCTCCTGCCAGTTGTTTTACACATCACAAGAGTGCTTCCAATAACATACAGCAAGACACGTGTTAGAAAGAGGTTCACATTTCAAAACCTACTGATCTTTACAAGACAGTATTTTGACTTTCCTCTGCTCTTGTTCTTTTCTCACAGGTTAAGTGGGCATCTCAGAAACACTGAAGGAGTCCATCACATAGCTATGACACTTCCTCACTTATATCTGATTAAGCAGGAGTATTACAAATTCAACATTCTTTTAAATCTGCATTATATCCACAGTTGTGCCCTTTTATGAACATCTGAAATCCTTCTATCTTAGATGTTTGCATAAGGCATTGCTTAACTGCAGAGACATTGGCTAGCAGCATTGAAACAAAGAGAATTTATTACTAGATCAGAGAAAGTTGGGTTAAAATTTCCTTTGTTAAATTTTAGTAAAACTGCTTTCTGCTACAGATTGGCGATAAATCACAACATTAATAATTTTCTAGTTTTAATTGTATGTGTGTGTGTTATTATCAAAAGATAATTATATGATAGTTTAAAACACCTATGGTACTATTCAATAATTGTTTTGTCATCCCATTTCCAATAGCATATTTCTTAGGCATGCTTTATCTAGACTTTTCTGCAATAAAGGATAATAAAACTGAGAAAAAGATGAACACATTAGGGGTTATTTCAGCTGAGTACAGCCTGGCACTTGTACATACAGTAAAGCAGCAAGTAGCTCAGGTAAGAACAGTTTAATCACAGGTACCTACCATTAAAAAGCCACACCACTTCTATGACAAGTACGAACAGTTCCATTCTGCTTTCCAGTGACCCCTCTGGCCATTGTAGGAATAACAATGACAGACTTGGGTAAGAGTCATCCCAGTCATCTCAGCTGGATACATGTTTGTCAGAGGATTGCACAGGGAAAGCAAAGACTAATGACAAAATCTAGATTTGTTATTAAAAAACCCCATCCTATTATTTTGATGGAGGAAGATACTGTGAAAGATTCATGGTAGAGCAATTACATCATCCTATACAAAAACTCAACACTTTTGTCTTATTCATGGAAGAAATTGAAACAAGATATTGGGAACAGCCCATGAAAATAGTCTTTTATAGAATACCACCTCCAATTACATGATTCTGGATAAATATGAAATAACCTTTCCTCCTTTATAGAGACAGTTATAGAAAACTAGCTACAAAAACACAGAGCTGGTGGCCTGCCTTTGGAAGCCAGTCCCTGGAAGCAGCATATACGTTAGGTACTGTACTGAGATGTACTGAGAATTTCAAAGGGTCACAGAGAGAGGAGAGGGAGCTAAGCTATGCTGCCTCTTGAGAGAAGCAGGCCATCCCTTCATTTTGCTGAAATCATTAGTCACACAGAGCCTCATTCCTGAGTGGGATCTGCAGCTATAATTAGTGCTCAAGCTCTCATTTGCATTCTTGCTATAAAAGTTAATATTTTACATGTCAAATAACCCGTATGGATTCACTTTTAATATTAAAAGCACTGCTGTTCATAATGCATGTGCAGAAGGCTTTATTACACATATTAATGTCTCATACCACGTATCTTTTGTGTTAGGCTAATGAAATATGACTTATTAATGCAGTTGTGAATCTTTTTGTTAATAGTCTGATTATAAATGTGTTTAATCTACACAATTCTCATATGTTCTGAATCACCATTAGTCAGAAATATACCTTTTTTTCCCCTTTGCACAATTTAGCCTCATGTTTTCTTTAAGTACCATGTTCTGTCATTGCAAGTGATGCCAAAGATATTTGTAACTGTTGAGTCTCAGCAAAAGCATGAAGACTATGTCTGAAAATGGATCTCTCATCCATGAAGCTCTATGGCTGAACAACTGCTAAACACACAGGATTCAGAATGTGGGTACTAGAAAATTAAATGTTAACCAGAACCTACTATTGTTAAAGAGCTTGTTGTACAACCCCCTACATATTTTGAGCTCTGCTTCCACAGAGCCAAAGCTAAATCAGTCAGCTGGGAAGTGGTAGGAGATCCTTTCAAAACCAATCTTTGTGTAAGTATCCATTAAAGGATCCTAAAATTGCTGTCAGCACAAGTCCTACAGAAGCACCTGTGACATCCATATGAAGAGTAAATGAATTCTTTATGATCAGTGCTATTACAATGAATACTAGCGGAATTCCTTATGAACAGTGCTGCTAAAAAGAATATAAAATAAAATCACAGTGAAGCAATTCTTCAATTAAAGAGCTACTTCCAAAGAGTCCATCTCGCATAAACTCTAGCACAATAACAACAGTCGGGGCTACAGTTATTGCATGTATTGTAAGTGCAGAAAAATCAACAACAGCCTGATAATGTATTCAGAACAACAAGCAAAAAAAAAAGACATTATCATCTCTTATTTCTTTTAAGAAATCCTATAAACATAGAGCATCAATACTACGTGCTGCTTTTCTTTCTGGAAGTCTTAGATTTTGTACATCATTATTCTATGCAAAACTGTCAAAATCATCTCCCTCCCTCGGTTCAAATGTACTTGTCAGAGTGATTGAAGGGTTAATACAAGAGAAGCATACAAGACAGTCTGATAGCACTGTGTACTTAATGGGAGTGTTTGGGAAGTTACTGTCTACCATTTCTACTGTCCCTGCAAGCTGGAGCGCTAGCTTATAGATATTAATGTACTCAAAAGACTGTAATTCACTTCTTGGCAAGGCTAATATGGTCAGGAATTACAAATACAGTAATTAGCAGTGAGTGTTCAGATCTTCACGGTGCAAATCAGAGCAATGCTTCTCAAGGCCATTGTTTCTTCAGCTGGAGGGAGGAGCCTGGGAAGAAAGCATCAAGGATGTTTCTTCATAGAAAAAAGGCTGTGCTCCATAAAACCTCAATCAGTGTGGTGACACTGTTGTCTTTCCAGGATAAGGTAATGTAGCAAGAGGTGCCAAGAATCATAAGAGATTGATAAAAGAATTCTCATAAGAGAAATTAAAAAAAATAAAAAGTTGAATTTGTGAAAGGATTTTTAAATATATTCGTGCTAACATCATATGAAAGCTTGTTTGCTTTACAAGCTGCCTTCTTACGTTTTTGCTTGTGCTTTTTATTCTTCTACTATGTGTCATGCCATAGCAGTGTGACATCCTATGCCAGGGCTTCCATGAGGCTGCATGAAAGCAACCTGCACTACCACAGTGTGTCCAGAGAACTCTGCGTGTCTGCATTTAAATAACTTCAGCAAATAAATGCAAATACAAAAAGCTGTTATTGTATGTGCAATAATGATCCATTGCTATCATTAATAATACTGCTACAAAATATGGATGGCACTTAGATAAGGGGATTAGTACAATGCCCCGATCATCATGCAACCTGAGAAGTGAACACTTAGATTTTATAGTAACTTAACAAATCACTCCTGCATCAGCCAAGTTATGACTATCTTGTGTGTACTCTCAGAAAGTCTTAGAGAAGCTGATCTGTATTTGTGACTTCAGGTCACATTTGGGGTGAACTAAGGTATTCAGTTGTCTCAGCTTAGCTAATGGGCAGTTTCCGAGAGTGCTATGACTATTCACATTGCAAAACCATACCATCAACTTTAATTTACAAACTAGAAAGTTTCTGTTAAAAATTTAAAGATAGGCTGAGTAATTTACATTCCTAGGATACTTACACTCAAAACTAAGACAATGCAGAAGAGGTAGACCTCATAAAAACTTTTACCTCAGCCTGATGTATATCTAACAGGCCATTGTTAATATGCGATTGTCCTGGTTTTGGCTGGGCTAGAGCTAATTTTCTTTTTAGAATCTAGAACAGAACTATGGTTCAGTATGGGATTTGGTATGAAAAGAATGTTGATAATATACTGATGCTTTTAGTTGTTGCTAAGAAATCAAGGACTTTCCAGCTTCCCATGTTTTGCTGCTGTACAGGTGCACAAGAAGCTGGGAGGGAGCACAGCCAGAGTAACAGATCCAAATTGGCCAGTGGGATACTCCATACCACACATCGTCATCCTCCATATATAAATGAGGGTCAGCTGGGGAGTTTTATCTCTCTTTTGGGATTGCGGGTTTGGGATTTTCTCTGCTCCAGGATTACTAGCTGGGAATGGGCTGGGCCTTGGTCAGTGGGTGGTGAGCAGTTGCACTGTGTTTATATATTCTATTACTATTATTATTATTTATTTTATTATTGATACTATTATTGTTATTATTATTATTACTTTTAATTTTATTTTATTTCCACTATTAAATTGTTCTTATTACAACCCATGAGTTTCCTCACCTTTACCCCTCCAATTTTCTCCCCCCCTCTACCAACATGGGGGAGGGTGCGCGAGCGGCTCCATGGTGTTCGTTGCCTGGCTGGGTTTAATCCATAACAATGATAAATATTCATTGAGGTCAACTGACCCGATTATTCTCCATTACACTATTAATTTGCAATATTAACACTCATGAAAATGGTAGTAAGAAGTCAGTATTTTGATTTAGTGCTACTTATGCTGATGTTGTATAAAAACAGAATAAATAACAATGCTGAGTGGTAAAAGAAATAGGATTCAGTAAATGAAGCATCAAAAGACACAAAGCTTTTAAAGACGGAGTGAAAGTTATTAGAGTATCAAAAGAATAACTCTACAAAGGGACTTAATCCCAAACATGCTGGCAAAGAATTACTCTGCTGCAACCTCACCTCTAGACACCATGTGTTCAGCATGAGAGTACCCCAGGTACCTACTGGTCTGCTTCTGGGCAAATTCAACAACATTTTAGTACTGACCATCTAGAAGCCTCACAAACAAGAATATAGAGACGATCTTTCTCCATCTGTGCTATGTGAAAGATCTGATCTGATGAATGTTGTTGGAGCACTTCAACAGATCAGACTGTTCACAGAATAAAGGCAGTTTCTCCCTTTATGCCACAGGTATTGAAGTACTATTCAGCCAGGACATTGGCCCTTTGAAAGAGTGTTATGGGTTGTCTGGCAGCAAGGAAGGGGTTAAGGTGTTGGCTCCGTTTCTTTAAATGGCTCTTAAGGAGCTACCTCCCCATCCCACCCCCAAGGATTTGGGTGGGGGAAGGGAGTTTTCTGTAAGAAACTGCTTGGAAGGCAGGGTCCCGCTCAGGACAGACCCGCCCCAAGCCAGGCCCCAAGGCAGGATCAGCCAATCACGCCTCTGCGAATAACATATTGGGGAAGGACCCTCCCCCCCTTCTTCCGACGTGGTTGGGGGAAGCGCCCCGTGGTCAGGAGAGGCGCCACGTGGCGTGGCCGCTCACGGCTCTGGCGGCGGCCGGGCATCCCTCCACCGCCTGCTGGGCTTCTGCGAACAAGATGCTGCAGCCCAGCCTCTGCCATGGCTCATCCGGGAGCCCTTCTTCCCAGGAGCTGATGAAGACCTCCGATGGCGGAGAAGATGAGCAGGATTTGAGAGATAATGGAACTGCACAGCACTCTGGTCAGCGAGAGAGAGAGTGAGCTTTTCCGTCATTTTCCCTTGCCA